>CM049859.1:2143883-2213883 GCA_027422415.1 Schizothorax lantsangensis
AAGGCTTTAATATAATTAACATTTGACAACATATTACATCAACATACTAAAATGGATTTTATTGTGACTCCCCCAAAAAAATTAAATAAAACTTTATAATGACACTCAGAAAAGGAGAAACAATTTAAAATTATATTAAATGACAAAAGAAATGCTGAGGTTAAAATAAAACTCTTGGCACAAAAGGGGATAAAAAGCAATAATAACTGACGTAAAAGTCAAACATCATATGGAGACATTAGTGTCATTATATGTTATGGAGATGTTAGTGTATATATAATATTGTGCTTTTAACATGTTATCTCATCCCTGCATTTGCTTTATGGTGACAGGCTCAAAGCTCAGCAATGATTGCTTTAGCAATTCATCTCTCTCTCTCTCTCTCTCTCTCTCTCTCTCTCTCTCTCTCTCTCTCTCTCTCTCTCTCTCTCTCTCTCTCTCTCACACACACACACACACACACACACACACACACACACACACACTTTTCTGACGAAACTCTGCATAATGTCAAATGTCAATCATTGTGTGCATGAGAGGCCATGCAGTCCAGAAAAACAAAACAGAAAGCAATCAAACAGTATGCTTATGCAGAATATAAATAACTCATAGTTACACATGTACGTACAGCATATTAAATTGCATGCATTTGGCCAGGGACAGTTTTCATGGGTGGATCCCCATCGTCGCAGGTTCCAGTTACCCCCAGA
Organism: Schizothorax lantsangensis; assembly: GCA_027422415.1. Lineage (NCBI taxonomy): Eukaryota > Metazoa > Chordata > Actinopteri > Cypriniformes > Cyprinidae > Schizothorax > Schizothorax lantsangensis. The sequence goes on from CM049859.1 coordinate 2,144,594, forward strand.
TGATGAGCTTTCATATATTTGCATTGACTTGTCTAAACTGGAATTTTTATAATTGTTTGAGAACTGAATTAGTTGGCTCTTATTAAGAAGCTTATTATTAAGTGATAATGTACATGAGTTTTAAAATGCAAAGAAGGCAGCCAATATACCTGATAATAAGCTGAGAACATCATTTCAAGCCCATTTATAAATCAAAATCAAAATGAGATAGTTTAAAAACAACATAAATAAATGAACTCGTTTCACAGCAGGTGGACTGTTGCCAGGAAGGTTTCTACCAAAGGAGGCTTGGATGGCGAAGTATTTAAATATACATTTTATAATATGCTTTGATGGAGCCCAACAAATAAATCATCTTCAATTATAATAGCACCTTATATAAGAAGAACAATTTATCAATGGCAAAAAGCACAGTAGCACTGAATCTGCTGATGCACTCTTGAAAAGGGCATATCTGTAGGAGTGAGAGTGTGTCTGTGTGTAAATAAGTCAATGCATACTGTACATACTCATAGTTTCCCCAGGAGGGCTGCCTTTGTCCAAAACGGGAGAGAGTTCTAAAATAACTCTCTCCTGAAAGACCCCCATCAGTTCAATGAAGCGAAAAGAGCAGGACAAAATGATTCAAGAAAACAGCTACTGTCTGAAGATAGCACGCATTCTTTGCCCCAGGTGGACTCGAGTGTCTGGAAAGACTAGAGCTGTTTGCAGTTGTGTAGAGGAAGTGGACCAAATAATGGAAACGCCACAATAAATAAAGCATCTTAACTCTGAAAATAAACCGCAACTATAAATGTCTGCGTTCAAAGATAAGTCACATTAGGTTGACTGTCAATTAGCAGGATTTGTAAACAATCGAGATAGCCGTAAAGAAGGCTAAACAAATTGCAGGTGCAAAATTATTCAATGTGCCAAGAGGAAAACCCAGCACTTTATTTTATAGTCCTGTTATGCATGTACATATACTACTATAATAACAATAAATTATGCATAATTACATGCAAGTAACCCCAAGTCAAACCCTAATCCTAACCATATGGTAAGCACATTTAATTAATTAATATTCCTCAGTACTTAAATGTACAATTACACTGTAACAAGGACACTTTAAAATAAAGTGTAATCCAATTATTATAGTAATTGTAATAACCAGGGCTTGACGTTAACTTTTTTGCTCACCAGCCACTGTGGCTATAGTGGTTTTCCAAAATTACTAGCCACTCAGCATTTTCACCGGCCATAATTTTGTTGCTGGGAAATTAAATTTTATATGATTTAAGTTCACGACTGCATGCTAAAATGTACTTAAATTGATTTCCAGGTCATTCGTGCCTATATAAAAGGCATTTTTTTTACTAACCTTATTAAATGTATGCATAATCTTTCATATCAAACAGTTAAATTTAACTAATAATTACAGTTAATATAATGAGACACTATAAGACTGTTACCAATCAAATTAAATCAGAATCAACAAAAGAGATCTTTCCACTGCAGAATAAAGTGAAGCAGCTGAAGTGGCATTTAGATGCATTTTTACACAGACAAATGTAATGAAGCTCAAATGTAGCATGCCATGAATGCCATGCATGCATTTACACTGCAAAATTACAACTGCATAAATAATGTTATGTATTAAATTACTATTTTAAATTAAAAGTTTTTTTTTAAATATACAAATATGAAATACTTTTAAATATGAAAGTAAACCACCAGTAGGTGGCAGCAAGTGACTGTCTTATCGAGTGAGTCATTGAGTCATTCATTCAAACGATTCGTTCAGACTGCTGATTCATTCAAGAATGAACCAAGTGCCTGTCTTTATGAATGGGTTACTGAATCATTGATTCGTTCGATACACTGAATCATTTGGTAAAGAAACACCGCGCGTGTTGCTCAGACATGCGCGACTAATGCTGTGATTTTTGGAACTATTTTCGTTAAATCGAGCAGTCAGCATTGACTGTGTCTAAAATGTAAGTCACCTAATATTAACTACTTGTTTGAACTCTTGCATAAAGTCAATGTCACATTTGCAGTCATACTTATTTTCAGGGTAAACTGCACTCTTTTGGTCATGTCATGTTGCTTAACTAGGCTATATAATATCTTATAAATATAAAAACTAAATTTGTACTGCAGTATGTTTCTTCTGTATGCAGCTGTGTTCATTTGTTTTGATTTCTTCATGAGATTCTTTCACATACAGCTTTGCACGACCTTGTCACTGTCAGTACATTATTCATTATGAATTGCCGTTTACACCAAATGTAATCAGAAATCGTTCTGGCTGAAATTTTGGTAATTCCCTAATTAGATGTTTTAATCACGTTTCTTGTCCGGTCTGGCAAGTAAAATTCTCTTTCACTTGCCCCTTCAAGAAATCCACTTGTCCCGGACAAGCATTAATGTCGAGCTCTGTTACTGTATTTAAAATTCAACCCACCGAAGTGGCTAGTAATAGTGACCGTGTTACCCGGCACAGCTGAAATCCACCCGCATTTGGCGGGTGTTAATGTCAAGCCCTGGTAATAACTATGTAATAACTAGATACTAACTGCAAACTAAATCTAAACTTGTAGTTACCTTATTTTATTCAGTACTTTGTGGTGTAAGTAAATTGTACACTAAGTGCATGTACTTTAAAATATAGTGCAAATGAAAATTCCCCTAGGCACAGATGGACAAAAAAGACACCTGCCCGAGTAGTTGCTATATTCCAAAAAGTACCATATTGGAAACTAAAATCCGTTGTGTGCCTCTTAACCATCATGCATGTCTCAGCACACTGGCGGATCTGTAATGGTTTGGCCAAACATTATGTTTAATGATTGTCTGCAGAGTCACAAGGGCCAAAGAATATGAGCCATTTACAAGACCAGGTGTAACATGAAAAATAATAATAATAATTAAAAAATGCATCCTTCATTATGTTTCATTGATAATAATGCATCAATTTTCAGTGAGTTCTTAACCAACAGATACATAAAAAAATTATTGTAGAATGTTGCACTGTCTCACACACCTGTATGACAGCCTTCAAAAATCAACTCAAGCTGTTATAGAAAAGACTGGCCTTAATTCAGTTTTGCATTGCTTGGTGCTTCTTTTCAGGGTTAAAGTAACATGAGGGGCTTTTGCACCGCGTAGTTCTAGGAACTAGCCAGCATGATTTCCCCCTCTGGCCGTTTTCCTGGTTGCATTCGTAGCGGCAGCGGGAACTTTGAAGCGGCCGACTGCGATATCTTTATGCGCAGCATTTACAAACGCTGTGACGCCGTGATCGGAGCTGTTTTTGTTGTGTGTCATGGGTTTCGTTATAACGGAGATGGAATGTAAATGCACAACATATGCGATTGAAAGAGCATTAAAATCTAAATCTCCTATGACAACTTGCTGTGTTACATATCATTGAGACTGAGAAAAGAACACAACGCTGCAGACAACAGGTAAATGCCGTTATTGCTGTTTTACATGTTCGTGGAGTATATATTTTTATATGGCTTTTTAAAAATGCCAGGTAGCCGGTGTCTCGTATGCGTTTGGCCAATCAGCGTACACTTACGTCGCTGATAGTTCCTATATAACTGTTTTAGACCCTACTCTAAAGTAGGAGCTAATTTAGTTCCTCCAAACGGAGTTCGTATATGTTCCTAGTTCCTGCGGTGCGAACACGCCAAAAACTTTCACCTAGTGTTGTCAAAAGTACTGAAATTTAAAAAAAATTCCATTTCCCGCTAAGATTTGAGTGCTGTTGAGCAGATTCTTAAACAGCGCTGATTGGTCATTGTGTTCACGCGCTCAACAGATACATCTGTGATTGGCTTCAATGATCAATGAAGCGTTCGGTGAAGATCGTGAAGCGATGATCATTGAAGCCAATCACAGACGTATCTGTTGAGCGCGTGAACACAATGACCAATCAGCGCTGTTTAAGAATCTGCTCAACAGCGCTCAAATCTTAGCGGGAAATTCAGTACTTTTGACAACATTACTTCCACCAATAGGAACTATGAAAAGGTTCCTCCAGTGCGAAAGCCCCTATGGCTGCTGTAAGGCTTGCATTTGCCAGAAAGTCTTACCTGCACATTATTGTAAGTGTCTGCAGAGTGTTTTTTTTTTGTGATGGTTGTGTGAAGGGAGGATGTTGAGTGTGTAATTGTGTGACAGTGTCAAAACAAGAGTGCCACAAGTGCCATTGCACCTTGACTCTCTTTAGGGAGGAGGAAAATCATTCTGCAGTCGGAGAGTTTCATGCCAGAGAGCGATGAGAGGTCAATACATGCTATCGGGCTGAAAGAGAGGAAGGGGGCAAAGGTGAAGAAGAGTCAACATTGTCCCCTCTCAGCACAATCACAGTTACATCTTCAGCAGCAGACCCTGAATGTGTCTCTCATCCATCCATCCATCCATCCATCCATTCGCCAGTTTATTAGATGGCCATGTCTTCAGCCCCCTTTCCCTCTGATTTCTAATAGGGCTCACACTTCCCTGAAAGAGAGAGAGAGAAATAAGAAAATAAGCAAAAAAGGGGAAGTGGCAGGGACTTCAAGCACCAAGTGTAAATAAAAAGATTCACATGTATGAAGCTATGGGTTAACAAATAAGACTGTCTTTGCTAACACATCACAGATGCATAAATATAACATTTTAAATCAGATAACAGGTTAACAATTTAAAACATAGCTTTTAACCACATTTCACATTTGATATGGCTTGAAAACGACTGTGTTGACAACTATTAGCAAATGTAACTGAATGTCAGCTTTTGTTTTCCATATAACATTGATTTTACATCACACTGTCTAGAGTTCATCAACAAAGCAAAAGGCCTATCCAGTATATGGCAGAGAAGGTTTCTTATTTATGTTCCGAATACAGCCATAGATTTGCTTATTTGTGTTGACAGGTTTTGGATATAGACTCTATTTGCAGCAGACCTGGATTTTGCAGTTATAGCAAAGTGACAATGGGAGAATCCTCAGATTCTAGATAGATAGATAGATAGATAGATAGATAGACAGACAGATAGACAGATAGATAGATAGATAGATAGATAGATAGATAGATAGATAGATAGATAGATAGATAGATCCTCTCCTGAAGATAAAATATGATTTAGTTCCTGTATTGATCCAGCAAGACTGTCCTAGACGATAAGAAAGCTGCTGAGGAATCTGATGAATTGCTCAGCTCTTAGACTCTAGATTTCTGTGAAAATGGCTCCATGACAAACCAGTTTATCACAGCTTATGTCTAGAGGCCAATCTTCTATTTTTTCCCCCATTTATACTATTGTGTTACCAGTGAAACATGAACAGAGCCATTAAACACTACAATTCCTTAAATTATATGCCTTTAAATTAAATCTAAAAATCAGGGCAGAGGTATTTTAAATAAACAGCAGAATCAACAAGCCCACACCCTATATCCAAATGACGATGGTGCTAAGCCAGGTGATGGTGATTCGAAAGGTGCTGGTGATCATTCAGGGGATCTGTGAACTTCCACTGACTTAAGAGGAGAACAATGGTGTGAGTGACAATGTTATTACATATTCTGCCCTCAAACAAATATTGTGATTTGTGGTCATTCTTTACAAGTCATACTCCTAGATCTCATTTCCATAGCTACTTATTATGTTTCCAGGTTTCGAATTGTGCACACCTGTTTCTTGGTTATCCCTTTGTATACATAGCACTTTTTTACTTAGACATTTGTCTGATTCTGTCTTGATGTATCTATGTTAAGCTGTTGTTTAATTGGGATTGTATTTTCTCCTGTGTTATATGCTATCTTCATCTTGTTCATTTACTAAAAAGCTGTACTTATAGATCCGTAAGTGTAAATACAAAAAAAGTAACGGACCCAAAATCAAACCCTGAGGGACACCAGCATGGACTGACCTGATATTTTTCTCCAATACATGTTTATTCAATACTTTTTGGCAAACGCCATTTGCCAGGATAGTAGCTCTAAGTCTTCTCCTATAATGCCTGATGAGGTTGGAGAACACCTGGCAAGAGATCGGAGACAAAATCTTTCCAGATCTTTCTATTTCGGAGGTGCATGTTGGTGCTTCTCCTCTACAGTTCACTCCACTAATTTTCTATAGGGTTCAGGACAGGGGATGGACTGGAATTGCCATGGCAGAACCTTCATTTTGTGCTCAGTGACCCATTTTTGTGTTGATTCTGATGTTTGTTTTGGATCATTGTCCTAATGGAAGATCCAGCCACGGCCCATTTTAATTTTTTAGCAGAGGCAGTCAGGTTTAGATATTTTTTTTTATATATGTTGGTGTGTGATAGAATCTATGAAGCTATGTATCTGAACAAGATTTCCAGGACCTCCGGCAGAAAATAGGCCCACAACATTAAAGATCCAACAGTACATTGGATTAAGATCTAAGGGAAGTCTTTGTCATGTCCCAAATTATTCCTGAACATTTTATTTTGCAGTGTGGCAGGGTGCATTATCCTGCAGAAAGAGACCACTGCCATCAGGAAATATCATTGCCGTGAAGGGGTGTGGTCTACAACAATCTTTAAGTATGTGGTATTTGTCAAAATTACATCCATATCAATCCCAGGACTCAAGGATTCCCAGCAGAACATTGCCCAGAGTATAACACTGCCTCCTCTGACCTGCCTTCTTCCCATAGTGCATCTGCTGTGATCTGTTCCCAAGGTAAATAACATGCTCCCGGCCATCCACTGGGTCACTCAGATCTTTTCACTTGCTCATTTTTCCTGTTTCCACCACATGAGAATTCAAGAACTGTCTGTTCACTTGCTGCCTAATCTATCCCACCCACTGACAGGTGCCACTGTAAGAATATAATGAATGTTATTCACTTCACCTGTCAGTGTTTTTTATCTTGTAGCTGATCAGTGTATATCTATATAACCGTTTGCTGGTCCACTCCTTAGCAAATATAAGACATACAGTTTTAATTTAGTGATTGTGTGTTACTGATGTTTGTGGGCTCTTGTTTGATGTTTGATCTATAATAAAGTTTTATAATGCACATTTGTAAACCTTATTGTAAAGCGTTACTAGTGCTGGGTAGTAACTGATTAGATGCAATCTGGATTACATAATCAGATTCCAAAAAGTAAGTACTTTTAAAAATAAAAATAAATTAAAGCACAAAATTTAAAACTTTAACAGCAAATTGAATATATTTTCTTTGTCTTTGTATTGTTTATATCAATATGGTACAAGCTTATCCTATTTAAATCAATGTGATAAACGAGTTAGGTCAACAGTAATCTAAAAGTAATCAAAAAGTAGTCTGATTACAATATCTAAAATGTGTAATGTAATGGATTATGTTACTAACTACAATTTTTGTCATGCAATTTGGAATCAATAACAGACTATAATTTGTAATTAATCCAACATTAGTGTTACTAATGTTTGAAGGCTCTTTACTAACTTCAACAGCACAAGTATTTATTAGGGGTATTGTTGGAATTTATCATAAAGCAAAATTTGCAGAACATTTGCATTACATAATCAACAACAATAAAAATGACAATTTCTGTACAAAGAACATATCATGAAACTCTTTGGCAATGTTTAATGGAAAAACTGTCCAGCTCAACTTGGATCTCCCATTGTTTTTTTTTGTTTTGTTTGTTTTTTTAAACAACAAGTTGTAATTCAGGGACCCAACATGTCAACAACATGAAAAAAAAGAGATTATGTTTTATATTTTATAAAGACAATGCAATCAGTGTTTGTCTCTGCTTATTGGCTTTAAGATTTTTGTACGCTCAGAAAATGTTCACAGAATGTTCATTTATTTTAAATGATGGTTTGATGAATGTTTTTTGCAATGCTAATGAATGCTTTCGGATTACAACAAGATTCAGACATATCAAAAATAACCCCCAATAAATGTTCATTCCTTGTAAATAACATTAGCAGAGAGCCTACAAACATAACACAAGTTATGTTAAGATGGCTCATACTTTACTCTAAGGTTCACAGTAGTGCATAATAAATTCTTTATTATAGATAAATCATGTTAGTATGGTGCTCAAAATAAATAAATAAATAAATAAATGAAACACAAGAGTAAGTACCCTAAGCACTTAAAATATACTTAAAGTAGAAGTTACATCATTATCAAAAGTCAATCAATCAATCAATCAATCAACTTTTTAAAAAAAAATTCAAATGTCAAATAACTTGGATGCCCCAATATTAAATATGTTAAATGAATGAAATGGATACTAAATAGAATAAATTATTATTATAAAACATTGTACATTAATCGACAACTATTTATCTACTGACACGTAGCATCAGTTAGTCAACATTACTATATATGAAATGTATGATATTACATGTAATTTTATGATGATAGATACTGTTATAGAACATATAATTAGAATAACCAAGTAAATTGACATTCAATATGCGTTGTCATGTTGACTGAACTTAGGACTGGTGTTAAGATATTGTTTGTCATTTAGTGTTTCTATAAAAAAAGGGGGAAAAATTGATAAGACAACAAAACTACTACGAATTATACGCACTAATAACAATATAAAACGCACTAAGGATAACCAGGAGCTGCTGGGTTCATGAATATTAATCACGTTGTATGGGTTCGCTCGAATTGATTCGTTGAAATCAAAACAGGGATGATAATAGGTGAGCGCCGGCTGCAAAATGAGATTGTCGTCTTGCGCATTAGTTCCATCCACTAACAGAGAACCCGGCAGTCTCTTAAAAGCTGCAAGAATTCCAAAGGAACTCCAAAGTTATTTTGCGAACAGGAAATCGTTTACATGTAGCGCGTCAATTCCTGCATGTTATGAAAGACTCTCTCGCTCTGTATCTTTCTTTGCGCGCGCGTGTGTTTGTGTGTGTGTGTGTATGTGTGTGTGTGTGTGTGTGTGAGAGAGACAAAGCTACGGCGAGCCATGCGCTTCACACTAGAGTTTACGGTATGTCAAATACAGCTACACTGCGCATCCATTCAGATGAACTGAAAAATAAAATGATAATTATATTATAATAAATTATAGTAACGCCGCATTTTATTGTCAGTAACGGTAACGGCGTTGTAACAGGGGGAAAAAGTAATTAGTTTGATTACTCGTTACTGAAACCAGTAACGCCGTTAGTAACGCCGTTTATTTATAACGCCGTTATTCCCATCACTGATTAGGACCCACACAGACCACAGGGTGAGCACCCCCTGCTGGCCTCACTAACACCTCTGCCAACAGCAACCTAGTTTTCCCAGGAGGTCTCCCATCCAGGCTCAACCCGGTATGATTGCGTTCACATCAGCAGCGAACCGTACCAGAGTTCACATGAACCGTACCCCATACCACCCTTTTTAAGCGGACTCGGGTACGGTTCAGGGGTGCGCACCCGAGTTCAGAAGACAGCGGTCACATCATCCAAACGAACCGAATTCTGACGTCAATCGAACCCGGGTGCGCACCAAAAGTGCTAGTGTTAAAGCACCCTTAGTTTTTTCTTATCAGTTTTGTACATTAGGGTTGTGTTACATCTAATGTTGTTAAATCAATGTTTATTGCATTATTTCAGTTTCATGTGTGTTACCATGATGGTGTTTAGTGCTTGTATGAATGACACTGTGCACCTTCTATATATGTTAATATTTAAAATCAGCTTGTGATAGGCTTTGGTTCATCATGTGACTTTCTCATCAACACCTGCTTTTGGTGGTTATCAGTGTATTACAAAGCTACAAAACAGATATCAGAACTTCAATAGGTTGGTACATTAACATTACATCAGTTAATGAAATTACGCCATTTAACTGTAAATTTAAGTTAAAACTGTAAAACCTGTTGCTACCGTATTTTTTACGGTAAAATTCTGGCAACCACAGCTGCCGTTTTTTTACCGTAAATTTTACAGATTTTTTTTTTTACAGTTTCTACATCTACTACAGTACCTCAGACTGTGCTATGTGAGTGTGAACACATAAAGATATGATAAATCTGGGTCTCTGGTTCTCACATCCAACGTTTCCTGACATATCGTAGATGGGTAGTAATTGAATGATCATTACACCAAAGTTATGGCAAAGGCCTGCGTGAAGATGGGAAAATGGGGGATTTCAGGCTGCGCTGACAGGTATTGCCTTTGATTTATGAGGAAAGCACTTTCTCTAGCATCAGGCACTCCAGTGGGCAATAAAGCGAAGAGCTTATCACCCGCAGGTAGCTTCTGTGAAACTGCCGCATACGGTACGTGTGCATATACAGCAGCCAACTCAGCCGATGTGCCTCCTTAATGTCTGCTCCTGAATGAACTATTCATTAGACAGCCACCGGCAGGCTGGCAGTGCCCACTATGATTTCTGTGTCAGACATACTGAGAGAGAGGGGATATCTCATATTTTCCCTTTGTCCCGTGGCAGCGCTTTCATGGAGGCTTTGAGGCCTTTTTCTTTCATTCCTTTTATCCTCTGGATTTGAAAAGAGAAAGGTGACATGAGGACAGGGAAAATCTGACCCACGTTCAGTTTGTGAACGAAAAGCTGAATGTATAAATGAACTTGTTGGAACAAAAGTCTTTCACATTTTAGACATGACCAAATTAGACTATTACGCTATTTATGTCTGGAATATTATGAAAACAATGACTCAGTTGTCAAAAACATTTCAGCACAGCAACACTTAAACATTTAAATTTATTAGCTCAGTTGTGATATTAAAACTACAATTGTTTTTCTTGGTCACGCTTTATTTTAAGGTCCAATTCTTGCTATTAACAAACCATTAACTACAACTTTTGCCTCAATAAACTCCTGCTCATTAATAGTTAGTAAGGTAGTTGTTAAGTTTAGGCATTGGGTAGAATTAGAGCTGTAGAATAAGGTCATGGAGAATATGTGCTTTATAAGTATTAACAAACAGCCAATATGGTAATGATATGCATGCTAATAAGCAACTAGTTAATAATAGTGAGAATTGGTTCCTATACTAAAGTGTTGCAAATTTTTCATGTATTATAATTAATACAATAAGGTTAGTTAAATACTATCCTCATACTAATCATTATGATCACACATACACTTTTGTGAAGCTGCTTTGGAACATATAAATATAAATTGCTATATAAATCGAATTGAACTGAGTTTACCTAAATGTGTTTAATGGCATCTAAATTTACTGGTTTTATTTATTAGTAAAAAAAAAAAAAACTCAACTGCTTCAACCCATACATACATAAGAGTTCCTCACAAGTGGTGGATCTAATTGCAGGCTTTATTAGAAGGAGAAGATAATCCAGCAGAATCAAAACAGAGGAAAACAACCGAGGCAGGTTTAAGCCTGTGACACACCAAACCCACATCAAAGAACTAGCACCAACGAAAGCCGATTGAGATGTCGCCCAACGTCGCCTGCATCTGTGCCTAAAAGTTGCGTATAAACACACCACAAAGGCTACAGCCGCCGGCCAACTAGCACATACTGTACGTTCTGTGCCTGCATGAGAAAATACCTGGAAATACCTGTCTACACCAGCAGGTGGCAGGCGTCTATATGCGTCACTTCAAGAAGGGAAATCGAAACTAGGACTGTGGATATACAAGCCGTAAACTAAGCAGCTCTTGCTTACGATTTTGAATATGAATCATGATGATGAGTTTGTCTTCATCTTAGACTAGAATATGAACATATTCACATATTGGAATGCACAGAGAAGCTGAAGATCGTTTCGTGTGTGCCCTGTTTACATCGACTGACCCTCGGCTTGGTGTGTCATGGTCTTAGGAACAGACTGGAATTGAAGTCGTTATTGTATGATAATCTTCCCCTCTGCCTAAACTCTGAAATCGTATTTATGTCGGCGTGAATATTTGACAAATGCTGCACAGAAACACCACAGCAGAAGCTCCAAACAGCATGGGTTCTTGTGTGTCCCGTAACCGAACACAGAATGACAATTCAGAGCATTTTGAGAGAATTTTGGTCTGTTTCTAACAGTAAGCTATCATATGGCTTCAGAAGACTTGAAATACATCCATGACTCTTATGGACTAGATGTATGATCTTTTTATACCATTTTTTTTATAGTCGATGTGCTCACTATGAACTGTCATATGGAAGGCATTTAAAATCCACCTATGTTTCATAGGAAAAAAAGCAGCATACAGTTTTAGAATAACATGGTTGAGCTAATCATTACAGAAATTATTATTTATTTATTTATTTTAATTTTGGGTGAGCTATTACTTTAAGGAATACATTTCTTGAATTTCCGATCTTGCTCAGAAACAGCACTCCTATTATCAGATGATAAGTGATCCTGGCTTTAGGAGAAAAATATGATTTTCATGAGGGATAATAGAGAGCAGGGGTGAAGAAGAAAATGACAGGGAACAAATGTGCTCCATGAAACCCTACATTAGTCTCAGCATTGGCCAGGAATTAAATCTCTATTAAATATACACGTCCTATCATAAAAAAAAAAAAAATTCTTAATTCTATTCAGTCATTGACACATCTAATTCATACTGTTTGAGGATTTGTGAAGGACTGCCACAACTGTGCCGAACAGCCAAGCATGCAATAGTAGAATATCTTTCTGTCTCTCTATAGCAATACAGTATCATAACACAGGCAGATGATATACTGTACTTATGCTGAGTTCTAGTGGCTTTAGGAGCTTGATTACACACTGTCCCGCTCTGAGACTAAATCAAGGTTTGACTTCTATGAGACATTATGTAATGGCAAGAGTAAAAGATGGACTTTTTCCATAACCTCTTTCTGACCTTTAGAAATAAATAGACCTTTTATTAATTTATTTATTGCTGCCGTGACTCTATGTAATTACTTTCTTTGCATGGGAACTGAGCGGTGATGATTAATAGCTATCCTCCTCACGGACGCTTTTCACATTTCTCAGAAATGGAAGTTGTCATAGTTGGATAAACCTCTATAGTGGTGCTCACTAATTGCTCCAATAGCAATAAATAAATAAATAAATAAAAATAAATAAATAACTACTACTACTACTACTACTAATACATTAAAAAAATCCAAAACAGCGGGGAAAAAATCAAAAGATTGATTACATTGGGTGTTAACTAGTTTTGTGTAATTTAATGTCATTATAGTTATATAATAAAGCAATAATCCCCAAGAAGCTGTGGTTTACAGTGAATTTATAACAGCTAAGGGGCGTTGTTAGGCACAACATGAAGCGGAGTAAAACCCCCTTAGCTGTTATAAATTCATTGTAAACCATGGCTTCACGGGGCTTATTGCTTTTATAAAACGGTTATTCCATATACTTAGTAAGGTTTCACAAAATAAAATAGAGCAAATAAAGTGTAATGATATTAATAAAAACAGTATTCTTCCACCAAACAATGTAGTTCCTCAGAAACAGTTGTGATTGGAACAAAGTGGTTGCCAAGCAACACACAAAGTAAACAAAGGTGTAGGTTTGTAGTGTAATTTACAACGGCTTGGAACGTGGCTCAACCAATCAGAATCAAGGACCGGAACTATCCGTTTTATAATACAAAGTATAGTGTTATAAAATCTATCATAGTGTAATACTTTTTTTTTTGTTGATAGAACTAGACATGTCATCACAGTCCGAGAAAAGGGTCCATTATGAAGCAATAAGCCCTACCAATGTGTAAATATGGACAGTCCTTTGTGAATGTGGTTCGAATGAGACTCGTGAATGAGATTATTTGCAGTTTAGTTTTTACTGAATGCTCTTTTTGGACTGGGGAGGAACTCAATATAACAATGTATTCTCCTGTCCTTTTTCTATTTGAGCCATTTCAATGCAGTACATGCCTATTGCTTTTCTCTAGTCAGTGGTAAACGCATTCAGCTAGACTGGAAATGATCTTTAGAGCAACAGACACACACTCCACCTCACTTTCAGTGACGGTACAAAACAAATGAGTCCTTGTTTCTGTGTGTGTCTGATATACATCCACTGCAATTTTACTTTGATTAATAAAAGTTGCACACAGCCAGTTTTGAAGCCTAGACCATTTGTGTCAAAATAATACAAAATAAAAGCTATATTTTTGACCTGCACTGTTTTTTATATTCTTAAAACGAATGAAAAAGCAAGCTCTACCAAACCAACAGAGCAGATTCCTACCTGGACTCCATAGTGTCTTTGGTGAGATAGACAATCCAGTAGACCAGGTTGAAGGCCCCGAAGGACAGAGGAAAAAGGATGCGAGAGTACTTGTCAATAATACTAGTCTCTATCAGCATGTTGCTGGCAGGGACAGTGGAGCCTTGCTGATGGAGATCAGGCTGTGGTGGTCTGGAGAACCTGTCAGGAGCATCTCTTTGAGAGAGAGAGTTCAGCCTTTTCTTCAGCACACCTCCAGGGTCCAGAGGATTCTACACACAGACAGATTCATTTGTGACACGAGGACAAGCAAACAGTTATCAAAGTGTTTGACTGGTGACACAACGGACGCTTTTCACATTTCAGCCTGGAACACAGACTAGAAAGGAAAGGTGTAATGACAGGCCACAGAAAAGGTTATTACAGTGATGCTTTTTGCTCCAGTGATACAAACAAACAAATACAACACCAAAATAATAATATTCACCCTCAGAGAGTGTTTCTTCTGATTTTGTTGCAAAGGTAAATTTGTTGTAATAGAAAACAACACTTTAGGGAGGGTTGTTTAGTGATGTTGTAGGAGTATTGGCTAGTGTTAAAGAGCTGCGAGATTTATACTGCTATGGGATCCATTAAAAATTTGCATTTTCCAATTTTGTGTACATTGTAAATTGATGCACTGTGCTATTCTTTGGCCCTATATTTATTTGTTTCAAGGATCCGATGTATCTTCTAACACCATGATCTAAAGCTTATTGTATTTTATTTTTTATTTTATATTTATTTTATGTTATGTTATATGTTTGTTATATTATGTTATGTTATGTTATGTTATGTTATGTTATGTTATGTTATGTTATGTTATGTTATGTTATGTTATGTTATGTTATGTTATGTTATGTTATGTTATGTTATGTTATGTTATGTTATCTTATGTTATGTTTGTCAGGGTTGGGAAGAAGGGATGAGGCGAGGACTCAGTGGTGCAGGAAAATGGGCTTTATTAATAAAAACTAAAACAAAACAAACCAAAACTACCCCGTAAGGGAAAAACAGGACAGCTGGCAGGCTTGGCAAAGCAGGACAGGGCACGACAAGGCAAGGCAGGATCAGCACACGACAGGGTAACATACGACGACGAACTGGCACGGGACTGCAAACACAAGGAGATTACAGCCAACATGCTAGTAATATGCATGCTAATAAGCAACTAGTTAATAGTGAGAATTGGTACCTAAACTAAAGTGTTACTGAACTGTTGTATGCAACATAGTAAATTTTTTGCAATAATGTAACATTATTAAGAGACCATAACCACTAAATATGATATTTAGAGCAGGTGGGCAACAATAACGTCTGTAAAATTAACTTTAATTAGTTTTTGCTCTGAGTGAACAAGGTTATTTATGGCTTTTATTCGCAGTGCCTCAGCCCTTTTCCGGCTGGGGAAAGTTTTGGCATGGAGCAACAGCTTTGACTCGGTTCCATCATTGAGCAGGTTTCCAAGCTGTGAGTATCAGCTGCAGATCACTGTGTCGCCCTGCTGCAATGTGAAATCGCCCAGGGAGCACCTGCTCACGCTGCCATAAGACCACAGCTATTTTTGACACCGCAACAGGCAGCACCTAACTCAGGCTAAATACCCAATGCAATGGGACGTTCACACACTTGTATCCCGACTCTGGCTCTCATGTCGTTCATGAATGTGCACTGTTGCACTGTTCTCCAAAAGAGCCATCATATATGCTTATTTCATCTTTTTAGCTTCAGATTTGCTTACTGCTGCCATTGGTTGAACAAGAACCGGACATGTTGAATTGCTGTGTTTTAAAGGTGCCACAGTGTTTACACTCTTAAGGAAGTCAAACTACAGATTTTTTTTTATGCCAAAAACATGTTTTTCTTTCTTGTTTTTTTTTACTTTTGCTTCTATAACCTCTTATTTCAGACTAGTGGAACGTAAACATGCAAAATGCATATTTTATTACATTTTATCTATTTACATCTCTATATTTCGATTACAATACATAAAATAAAATATATTAAAAAGACAGTTTTCTCAGTGATCCAATAATCCAGAAATATCTCTATATTTCTCTATATCTCTCTATATCTCTATATTTAGATTACAATACATACAATAAAATATATTTAAAGGCAGTTTTCTCAATGATCCAATAATCCAGAAATAGCCTGCTTACCAATTTTTATACACCAATTTATTTATTTTTTATTGACATTCTATTGACATTATTTTAGATTTACGGAGTGAAAAAAAAAAAAATCTAAATCCTTTCTGTAAAACCTTTATACACCTTTTTTCTTTCTGGCCATTGACATTATTTTAGATTCATAGAGTGACAAAAAATAAAAAAAATAATAATTAAAATAAAAATAATTCCACAATCCTTTCTGTAAAACCTTTAACTCTAATGTCAACAAAATGAAACAAGACATTTTTACTTGGCTTTATCCGATATTTAGATTTCTGTTCTGGAAATGTGTGCAAATTAGTGCATATTTAATTAAATAATGCCATATTTCCATATTTAAACATTCCATTTCAGAAAACCACTACAAAGCAACTATCTTAATGTACTGTGATTAATCAGCTGGGTAAATGGTGATATCTATGAGTTACCCTATTTAACCCTGTCCAAGAATTAGAAACTTGGATTTTTAAATATCCAAATCAGGTAACACTTCAGTTTAGGGACCAATTCTCACTAGTTGTTTATTAGCATGCATATTACTAGTATATTGGCTGATTATTAGTACTTATAAAGTACATATTAATGTCTTATTCTGCATGATCATATTTTAGATCCCTTAACCCGACCCCATACCTAAACTTAACAACTACCTTACTAACTATTAATAAGCAGCAAATTAGGAGCTTATTGAGGTTTATAGTTAGTTAATAGTGAGAATTGATACCCAAACTAAAGGCTGACCTCAAATGAATGCAAAATGCCATTTGTAGGTTGATTCCCACTCAAAACATTTAAGCATGCCAGCCAGGACAACATAGACGACATTGGCCCAACCAGTGGGATGAGTTTGGGACGGGCCAATCGGTTTGTCCTTTTAATAGGGGAGTATTCAGGAAACCTGCTGGAAAAGGTATTATCTGGCAATAGTGCAAATAACACTGGTGTACAAAACACTATGGGATGATCATGTCATGAGCCAATTACTGTAGAGCTGTTTTTACACCACTTAGAAGCCAGTAGAAGTCTTAATGAAGTCGATGTCGAGCTGAGCAAACCTAAGTAACAAGAAGCACTTCCAAACTCCTGCGATTCTGAACAAACCCGAGCCACAGTCTCTGTCATTACGCCTGAGACTTTACATGCAATGGAACTCAGACTGTGACTTCACACATTAATTTACTCACTCCGGGCAAGAGTACGATGGCATTGCGTCTAACGCCTCCAGCAATCATGCGAGACAGAGGATAGATCCCCTCGCTTTGAGCCTGGCATGCTTTCGCTTGGATGTTTTGCTACATTGAACTGATTATATAATCTGCAGCAGTAAAATGGCTAGGGAGGCCACTGGCTGTCTCCTTTCGTCTAATGTGCCTGTTATCACAAGAGCGAACCATGAAAGGGAGAGAGAAGAGAGGCTGGAGTGAATGGAGACACAAATAATTACCGTAACTTCTCCATCACTTCTGGCCGCAGCACAGGCCATGTTGGCCCGCCGAAGTTCCTTATTGGCCTTCAAGGTGGAGAAATAGTTGACAGCAGCGAACTCGATAAGGGATGAGAAGACGAACGCGAAGCAGACGGCGATGAACCAGTCCATGGCGGTGGCATAGGAGACCTTGGGTAACGAGTGACGAGCACTAATGCTCAGCGTGGTCATGGTTAGTACTGTGGTGATGCCTGTTGGGAACACATGAACACAGAATCCAGTTAGCTTGACTGATCCTAGAAAGCCTTGGTAAAGATTTCTGTTCTGTTCTCAGTCGATTAGGTTAAACTTAGCCTCTGTTCAACACGATCCTAAACATTAATGAAAATTCATTCATTCATCTGTCATTATCATTCTTGCAACTGACACCTAAAATGGTTAAAAGCTTTTTTAATGATGAAAAACTCATATCTGGAAAATGTAAAATATGAAAATTGGCTCATTTTATTTTAAGGTCCACTTCTCACTATTAACCAACTATTATCTATGACTTCTGCCCAAATAAACTCCTAATTGTCTGCTTATTAATAGCTAGTATGGTAGTTGTTAGTTTAGGTATGGGGTGGAATAAATTATCTAAAATATGATCATGCCGAATAAGGCATTAATATGTGCTTTGTAAGTACTAATAAACAGCCAATATGAGCGTACTATGCATGCTAATAAGCAACTAGTTAAGAATTGGTCCCTAAACTAAAGTGTTACCGAACGTAGTCTAGAAGCATTTAAAGTATTTTCTATTAATGCATTTCATCAGACTAATGACAACACACATTACATGACATTTACTTGAAGTGCAGCCGTTTTTTCCTCATATGATGTTTGTGTTACTACAATGCAATTTGTAAAACCAAAATACACCAGGGTTATCATGATACTAGTAATAGTAAAGTACCCAGTAAAGTATGCATTCATTTAGTGGTTTTCAACCATCCGACCGTGATTATTAAAGTACAAAATCTATATCTTTCTTTCTTCTTACTTTTTTTTTTTTCAAAGCAGCGATACAAACTTAGAAACCCCCCCCCCAAACCTATCCCACCCCGGTAGACTTCAAGATTATTGAAAATAAACATAATCTACAATATTTTAATAGAATATAAATAAATGAATAAATAGACATCTTTCCTGTACTGTTGTTGTTATTTTTAAAAGACTATGCAGTTGGATCCTTTCTCCCATGTTTCTGATCACCAACATAATGGAGCTGATGGGAAAATGCGGGGTGGGGGGGCAGCGTACAGTTATTTTATAATGGATCATAGAGACCGATGGGCCGCTGGTGCGTGTTGGCTCTATTGAAGAGGTCATTTACTCAAAGCTCTGCATGAACACCGTATGAATAGCTCCAGGATAAATAATAGACATTAGTTCAGTAAGAGCTGAAAAGCCTTTGAGATTCAAAACGATTTGCACAAAAGATAACAGATAACATTATTTAATAAGCTTTGTGATATTATATTTTACATCTAAAGCAGCGCATCTGTTGCTTCATTTAATAAAATATATTTATAGAATAGTAACCCAAAGGCAAAGGGGTTTTATTTTATGAGACAAGAATGGGCTTCATTCAGTTAATTTTTCTTAATGTGTTCTTAATGATATTATGTTAGATATTTTTCCCAAATATTTTCAGTTTTTTTCTCGGCCATGTAAATATTTTGTTTGCATACTATTTTTGTATGTATACAAATTATACATACAAAACCAATAGAAAAAGCGATATCACATTGCATCCTCATAGCTGTCTAGATTACTGATTTATTTCAATGGCTCAGAGTGACATTAATTTAATTACAATGTAAAACAATGTTGTGAAGAACTTATTTGCTTTAAAAATACTGTATTTACCTGTAGATATGTTTTATAGTGCCTTGTAAACTTGACTCACTGACTATTTTATTAAGATTAGATTTGTCATAATTATTCAATACAATGTTGTAGCTGTACCAAAGCTCAAGATATTTATCTGTTGTACAAGCTATAAGTGAGACTTTGAAAACTCTGCAAGAATTTGCATGAATAAGAGATCAATTAATAAGGAATAAGTTGCTTACTTCAAAATAGCAAAGTTCAGAATTTAACTTACAGTATGCACAAAATTGGAATATCGCATAAAACATTTGCAAACAAAGCACCGTTTCCATCCAGTGAGTTGAAGTGAGTCACTACCTGATTAACTTATGCTAAATATCATGAAGAAAAATGAAATTTGCTTCAGTTTGGAGAAGGCACTGTATATAATATTTTTTTTGAATACAATAAACTACGAGCTTCAGAGCACGGAGATGAAACGCGTCATGTTATGTTATTTTCAGAGCCTGCTGTTTGGGAACGCAGTTCTGAGAGTTAATTATAACGAAGCACTTTGACGAGACTTTGCTCAAGCATTTTAGAATGACAAAACTAGCATTTCAGATGCTGTGCAATGAGATCGGTCCATTAGTTGGTCAGTTTTATGCTGTCCCATTGCAAAGTCACGTCTTTTTTGATTCACAATAAGGAGTTTATGCAGTAAAAGTGTTTCCATCGTAGTTTATGCACATGTTTTCTTACCAGATAAGAAATTTATCCAACTTAGTTGAGTGTATAATTTTTATAATTTATTATTTTATTTTTTTTGGCGCATTTTTAGAATTTATGCACATCTTGGCATTTCCATCCAGCAATTTTTAAATGCGATATCGCAACATGCGCATAAAAATAGGTGGATGGTGCCTGTTTAGTACCACTAGGGATTATGAATAATAAATAATCATTATACTTGAGATAAAACATACATTCCCAAGAATATTCATTCATTTGTTTATTAATTAATTAAATAAATAATTAATTAATTTAAATCATTGCTGCCGGTAAAGCCATCCAATTTCAAGTGAACTGGAATTCAATATCAGATGGGCAAGATAAAATTGTCCAAAATGTGAAGACTGAAGTACAAGATGACTGTAGATGACTGTACTTCTGCTGTTTACTCAGAGGAGTACAAGCACTGAAAACTACATGATATTAGGGTCCGATTACAAGACATATTTTCATAACAGACTGAGAAAAATGGTAGAGGCCTGGGTTGCAACTTCCATTATTTTCTTTTGAGAGCAAACTGTATGTCATACCAAGTCATATGCTGTCACTTTCCTTCATATACACACATAAGTAAAACAAATCTGGTCTTTCTGTGTTTTTCACCCCACTATGCCTCACCTTCTCAAAACCTGTTACTTTAAGGGCAAAGGTGTTGCTGATCCAATCTGCCGAGCTCTCCACATCAGGACTGGCCTGCTGTGTTTTTGTTGGCTTGCTGTGGGTGATCTATAGGGCAGCTCATGGTCAATGGGTCGAGCAGATAGAAATTAGATACGTTTTCTCACCCAAGGAGAGACTACATTCAAGAGAGGGAGTACCTGCTATGAGCACAGTGACGATGAAACATACCCAGGCCTTAATAGAGACATTGACATTTTATGGCAAGCACAAAGCTTGATTCTAGATGACTGAGCACTATAGACACAAAAGAGCAGTCCATTATAAATGGACCATATGGGAAGCTGAGCTGTCAGGGATCAGGTTTGCATGTAGCACCCAGTAATAAAATTCACTGTATACAGAGCTGAATAAACGCATATAAACACTAGGCCTTTGGCAAGGTTTGTCCAGCTCTAAATGACAAAAGGAACCATAAAAGAATAATAAAATAGTTGATTCAGCACATGCTCTATATTATATATATCATGCTCTCACATGCTCTATATACTCTATATTTCCTCTGCCACAGATCTCATTCACACTTGCGTACATTCAAATACGGTGGAAGCATGTGATGCCAGGTCAAACAGTAATTATGCCAAACTTCATTGGTTCTTGTGTGACTCAGAACTGATGTGTCACAACTGAATATGAACATATTCAAATTGCATATGAGATTTGAGAGCAGAGGGGAGTATTTTCAGTGAATAACAACATTAGTGAATAGCTATTTCCTTAAAGCTACCATAAGAGTTCTGAAGGCTTGGAATATAAAGGCTTGAGTAAAGGTACTGTTATGCAACGTCACCTAATGCATATCTAAAAGCTACAATGCCATGATATATATATATATATATATATCTTTTTTAATTATTTGATTTATTTACTGAGAATTGCATTGGTTAAATGAATTGAACCAGCTCATTGTTACTGTTTTCATACAGAGACCTATTATATTATTCTGAACCATTTTTTTTTGAACAGCTCTTTTCTCAGGTGTTCAATAGAATCTGATAGATGTCCAATACACAGAGCTGTGTTTCCCAAAAGCATCATTAGCCTAAGCAGATTGCAGAAACCACATGCACCAATGATCTCTACAATCATGCAATGCTTTTGGGAAATGCAGGCGAGTATAATTCCTTACAGATGGGAAATGGAAATATTTTTATGTCTAAAAGCAACGCTCTTGAATAGGTCAATGGACTAACTCTGATCTCATAACCGACACTCATATAAATATCCACATAGCTCGTTCAATCTTTTCAACCTCAAACTGATGTCTTTCACAGATAAATATAACTTGAACTTTCATCTCCACAATCTAATAAAAAAAAATAAAACTCATTGAATATTCAACTCCAGCTTCAAATCAAAGGTTAATATCTAGACAGATCCTATTTACAAGAGAACACGTTTAACGCATCCTGAGCATGAATGGAAATGTATAAAGCAAAGGCACAAATACAACTCCTGGGGGTAAAAGCATGCTTTTAAGGGCAAAAAGTTGGTCCAAATTAACCTCAGTCGATTACATCTCTGAACCCGATGCTCTGGGTTATTTCAGCTTTTAGTGGAAGAAGATTGTGATGTAGAGCAACTACAATGGATATGGACAGTGAGTGCCTCTGCCTATTCATCTCTACTCTCTAAAGCAAGTCATTTGTTAGAACTCTCACTCCGTTTCTTTTTTACACTGTATTAAGTTTTCTTTCACATCTCTTTTCACAGGAATAACACTTTCACCTCAGAACTGAGAAACACACTGTAGGTTGCTCACCTCTCCACGTGAGCGGTGTTTGCTTGCAGAAACAACTCCTCTGACATGGTGTATTTCACACCTCGCTTAGAGCGAAGCCATTTTTATACTAAAGTTGTGACTTCATCAGCAAAACATGAACGTATCCCAATTAACCCATTTAAAGAGATAGTTCACCCAAAAATGAAAATCCTGGCATCATTTACTCAACTTCGTGTTGTTCCAAACACAATCTTCAAAATGTCTTCTTTTGTGTTCAAAAAGGACTTGAGGGTGAAGAAATGATGACATAATGTTTAGTTTTGGGTGTCTTCAGTTCAAAACATCTTTATTATCACAATCCTTACATAGGTTCCTGGTAGAGTATATAGTGCTCCAAACAAAACACATTTCCTCAGAAAATTAAAATATGTTTCCAAAAACGTTTTACCATCTTACACAAAGGGAATATGACAGCTTGCAATGGCTTTAATTGCTTCATGCTGATGTGTTTTTCATAAAGAGAAACACTTTAGCTGTAGGTTATAGACTGATACACTCCTAATTGCCCAATAAGCTCATTCTAATGGTCCCATTCAAACACAAGCGGGAGACCACAAAGACAGATGCTTCATTCGTGCATATAAATTAATCAGCTGAAAAAGCCATGAGGACAAAGTAAAAGTTAAGAGCCTGAACAGTCTGGTTCATTCAAAGTTAAAATAACAGTAAAAATATATATTTGCATCCACTGAAAATTGTATTCTTCTTCTCATGTTTCTGTTTGGGCAAACAGAGGAAGGCAAGGAAGAGGATCTCAGTATATGTTTGCTTTTATCCTACACCACAACAGAACAAGGGCCAAGCACTTTAAGTGATTTAGGACCATTGCCAACAGCTGCCAAGAAGAGTGCATTAAGATAATGAAGCAATGGAGATCTGCATAAAAAAAGCAACAGAAAATGTGCATCATCTCATCAAGATATAAAAGGCTGCTTAGCAAATTCATCTGGTTTCTATTCTGTTTATGAAGAAAGACTTTGATGTATATTTATGATGGCACCATTTTTATGAGAACTTTCAGTATCGGTCTCGCAATTCACAACGCTTCACTTTAAATTGTACAGTACCAATATAGATTAATTTGTTTCAAATCTGGTGTGTTTAAAATACAAACACCTTCTGCTTTCTGTGGCTCAGTTCCAGAACTTAGTGAACTGCTTTGCACTCTACAGCCTACATAGACAGCATCCTAGTGTCAGACACCTTCAGTAGTACCAATAGTCTGTTTAATGATATTGATTACTTATAAGGGATTTCTATCACTTCGTTCACTGCCTGGATTGTTTTCAGTGAGCTTGTTGCTATGCATGCTAGGATTGCATTTTGCATGAGGAATGCATTGGAACTTGGCCAAAAGAAGGTCATAATGATCTTAGAAGACATATTGTTGCTGCCTACCTTTTAGAACAGCCTTAATGTCAGGAAACTATGATCTATTGTGCCTTAAAATGCTGCAGCTCACTAGTTCTAAAATACAAGGTCTCATTTCAAATCTGATTTTGTATGCATAAAATGCCATGCACTTTAGTATTAGTATATTAGTGCCTGCACAATGAGCCCCACAGATGAACAATTAAAAAGGAAATAAAATACAGTGGCTTACCAAACACAGTTCTGGCCGGTACTGACTCCTTGTCGATCCAGAAGGAGACCTGTGCTAGGATCACAGTCATAATGCACGGGATGTATGTCTGGATTAAGAAGAAACCCATTTTCCTCTGCAGGTGGAAGTACACCGTCATGACTATGTATTCACCTGTGAGAGATGGATACGGGACATTAGTGGAATAGGCAATTCCTAAACTACAAACCATAGATTCTGTAGAAACACATTCAAGACAAAAATCCATTTCAACACATATTCAACCCATACGTTCAAGATTTATTGAAATCATGTTTTAAGAGGTTTGTATTAAGAATTGGTGCTCGGCAAACCAGAAAACATTTGTTACTGAATCATACGTCCCAAAGCTCATACCTGTGCTTGACTTCAGCATCTCACTAGACACTGTCTGTCCAATGAGATCATACTGTAGCAGACTGGAACTCTCCTCAGGAATCTCCACTGAAAATAACGGCCCTTTCTTCCATGTGTAAACAATCTCACTCATTGGGTAGGCATCTAAATTAGGCACAAATCCAAATGGAAGTCAGTCATACCAGTAAATCCATGATATGGGAAAATGTACCATTTCAAACATACTTACAGCTGCCAAATTTCAAAGGACATGAATGTCCATCCATTGGAAAATTGATCAGCCGCATGGGACACTCAGCATTGATGGTTAACCTGAGAACAATAAAAGCATCACATTTAATTTATGTAAAATAACAGATGATTTTCTCTATAGTGAGCATCAAAAGTCTATATGGAAAAATCCTTCATTTTGCACTTGCATTAAAGAGATAAATGGATTCTGTCCTCATTTACACACCCGTCTATGAGTTCTTTCTCCTGCACTCTCAGAAATAAAGGTACAAAAGCTGTCACTGGGGCTTTGTACCTAAAGGGTTTGTACCTAATGGGTCCATTTTGGTACCTTAATGGTACATATTAGTACTTAACGTGTACATATTTGAACCTAATAGGTACAAAAGTGTACCTTTTGAAAAGGTACCACCCCAGTGACAGCATTTGTACCTTTATTTCTGAGAGTGTGTTGAACACAAATAAAGATAACTGAAGAATGTTGGTAACAAAACAGCCATTAACTTCCATAGTATGGAATAATAATACTATGGAAGTCAATGGCTACCAGACACTGCAACATCCTTCAAAATTGTATCTTTTGTGTTCCACAGGAGAAAAAAAATCATGTTTGGAACAACATGAAAGTGAATAAATGATGACAGGATTTTTATTTTTAGCTGAACTATCTCTTTAACGTTGCACTGATTTTAACACAATTTCTTCTACAACTCTTATTATCAGCATTAAAAATGTTAAGCATGCATTGCATATTTACAGTTGCATGGTATATAATAGAATCTAATGTATTTTTTGTGGACTGCTAAGAAAGAATGTGTGTTTATTTTCTACTGGTATTTTAGAGAGCAAGTGTGCAGTGCATCTTTGACTTGGAGAGCAAATGTTCTGGCACGCAGGCTACCTCATGGTGTACAGAATAGTTCCGTTCTGCATGATGCGGAACAGCTTGTTGGGAGTGGTCATGTTGTGCGAAATAGAACGTTTGCCATTTC
The DNA here is from genome assembly GCA_027422415.1 of Schizothorax lantsangensis. Lineage (NCBI taxonomy): Eukaryota > Metazoa > Chordata > Actinopteri > Cypriniformes > Cyprinidae > Schizothorax > Schizothorax lantsangensis. The sequence continues at coordinate 2,170,659 of CM049859.1, forward strand.
GGAAGAAAGTGTCCGGTGTCCAGATCTTGCTGACCATTAGGTTGTTGAGACGCAGGATCTCGATGGGGCCCTCAAATTTCAGACGATTGTCCATCCACGTTTGTCGAAAAAACACATCCATTGTGTATTCCTGAGAAATGGTTTTAAGGGTTTTATAAGATGTAGTTTCTGTGACTGTAGTTTGAAATCAAAACACATCAATTTTTCATGTGCAAACACAGATACTGTATATAAACAGCAACCCACAATACATTTTCATGAGTGAGCACATCAGCAAAGTGTCATCGGGTATGCATCTGGTATACATTCACTCTGGAATGTTATTTTTATCTTTTTTCCCCCACTAATCTTGGCAGAGACTTATCTATACTGTCTTTCGGATTGTCACAGTGGATCACATGGCAAGCGAGGTGGCTTTGGACATTGTAGAAAAATAGTGTAGTGTGTAACAGAGGAAAGAAAGCCGAGCCGGGACCCTCACTGTCAGGGATTGTCAACCGGATTAAAATCCCTAAGCTGCTATAATGACATCCTGCCCAAATGTCAGAATAATGAAGCCAGGGCCGACTTGACTAGAGGCAGTGGGCATAGAAAGCATGCAATTACGGTGGATATATGTTTGCATGTATCATATATATGATTGCTTTACTCACGTACCATTTCCACATCAGAAACAGGACCAAAGCTGGTGACAAAGATGTCTGTTTTAACCTCTGTGACAGGACCTACAGTTTATTTTTAAATAAATAAATAAACAAAAATTGAATTAGTTCAAAAGAAAAAAAAAATCCTTAGTTTATCCATAACACATATTTTAAACAAAATAAACTTGCAAAGCGATAAGGCAGTTTCTGATGAAGATCTTGATGAAGTCTCAGACGCAAAGTCCATATCATTTAATTTCATGTGAAAATTGGATTCAACTCCCTAAAGTAAGACTTTAATACGTAAAGTGATTCCAGCACATGCCTACCTCCAAATCCAGGTCGGAGTCTGTTGTCATATCCATCTAATAATCTGTCCAAAATGCGCGTAATGTTATCCAAATATATCCTCGTCCCGGTTGGCGGATTTGCAAACACCTGTCCAACACTGTAAACAGACTCAAAACTTTATTTCCATTTTCACACACGAACAAGCAAAGCAGAAAAATAAACACGCATGCAAAGTCCGATAAAAGCACTTTGCTACTTACCAAGACAGGAAAAAACATGTGCGTATCCAAGCCATGCTTTGCGCGCGCTCTCTATCCAAGTGTCCCCTTGTCAACTAGTGTTAGTTGCACGTCCCATAATTTATGTGCGAAAGGAGTTGGTGCGGTCGTGAGTCTTGTGTGCGTAAATCCTGAAGCTTTTATGCGTGAAGTCTTGCTGGAGTTCCTCAGTGGGGTTGCGCTTCTTCTGACTCACTCTGATGGGAAACTAAAGTGCTTTCAAAGAGGCGGAGTAGATGGAACCAAAGGACTTTGACAATGATCGAATAAAGCATTAAGAGAGATTAGAGGAGAACGATAGAGTTGTCAGGGAATTATCTAAAGATTTGGAAAAAAGCGCAAATGTTCTGCTGTTTGAGGTTGCGTTATGCTCGGTGTGATATTTTATCCGTTTAAACTCTCAAACTTTGATCATTAGTTAATGTGCATTCAAAAACTGAGAATTTCATGCAACTTTAATCAATATATCTTTACATGCATAATTAAATTTGCAACTACTGATCGTTTTAGGCATTATATAATATTTGCCAATTAATGAGCGTTGTTTTAAATGAAACTTATAGGCGACGTTTAAAAAACAAAATAGTCCATTTTAGAGTTTATCTTATGTAATATCAAAACATTAAAATGGCTTCTAGGTTAGACTTCAGCAGCTTTTGTGACAGTTTTCACTTGTTTATATTTTATGGCTGTCTTGTTTACAGTTACAGACTACAGTCTATGATATTAAGATAATGTAATTTTTAGGCATTATATAATATTTGCCGATTAATTATTGAGCGTTGTTTTAAAGCATGCTGCTTGCCAGCTGAAGCATATTTAAATACAAAATAATCAATTTTAGAGTTTTTATCTTATGTAATATCAAAATATTATAAACAGCATCTAGGTTAGATTTCAGCAAGGTTTGTTTATATTTCATGGCTGTCTTGTTTACAGTTAGGATGAGAGTGTATAATATTAAGATATTGTCATTATTAGTTTTTGTTGCCTTTGTCATATTGTTACAGAGGACAATATTGCATTCTCAAACAGTGAATTAATTCGGGTCACTTACCAGTCAAAAGATTTTCATAAAGAACTGTGTTTGAGGCAAAATGTTATGTATGCTGAGATAAAAGTTTATGCACTGGCAAATAATGCACAATAGTTTTGGATGAAATATGGGTGTTTTTATGAACCATGCTTGTTTATTTTTGATTTGTGATTACTTGATACAAAATCACTGATGCAATAAAATTTCATTGCCAGTATTTATAATAATGTAGTGCAATGGTGATAAAATGTCTCTCTCTATGCTGATACAGCCCTTTACACTCACTCAGAATTGATGGGATGACATCTGCACCAGGATGGCTCTTTCCACTGGAGCTTATTCAAATGATGCTGTTTGAATCTTCTTGGCATAGCCTGTACCACTCTCACTGGAACAACACTGGGCCATTATCCTAATCCACGGTCATAAGGTTTTAATGCATCAAGCCATCATACATCATTTGATTCATCTCAGATTTGATGGGCCCTTCAGTGTGCATTGTCAGGGAATGACAATTACATGTTGATGTGGGATCAGCAGGATTTAAAATTCTGCCAGTTTCAGAGAAGTTGCCACCGGGTCACTTCTTCCAGTTGTTGTCCACTCCATGAAAACAGGTCAGTCCCAGACATGATAATCGTGGAGCTTTTAGAAAATATAATCATGGCAGAGGAGGTTTGTGATATGACCGCTGAACAATGAGATTGCTGGGATGTGAAATACCAGCAGAGGCAGGCCTGTTGAGCACTGAAGCATAGCGAGAACTGGGAGGCAAAAACCAAGCGAGCGCGTCACTGGAGCATGAACGGGGGTAAAGGTGTGCCAACAGACATGGATACTGTGCTTCTGGTCACAATAACACTACACCCAAGCAAATGTTCTCTGTTTGGTCAGTATGGCACTCTGTAAACAACTGTGTAGCAGCTGGCCCTTACAGACGGGGACAATATGAACATGGCGCTCAGGCGGTTGTGTGAACATAATCACACCAAACATTAATTCAAATGTTATGCAGACTGACCTTGTATGTGAAATCCATGAAATCAACTTAACTATGGCAAACTTGAGTTTATAGATTTGTGAATACAGAATTTATTTTAACCATGTCATTTAGGGGTCTGGGAGAGCTTGTTGGCCTTTCATTACATGCTTAACATTAAAAAATCAGGTTGATACATCCTTTCCAAATCAAATTAAGCCCAAGCAGAAACAATGTTTTTAAACTGGATTTTTATCACATTTCAACACAACATTAAAAACAACAAAAACATTTTTTTTTTAAGTTAAGCAAATTATGTAAATTCTCTTTTGACAGGTCACAGGCCCTGTCAAGGGCAAAAAAGGGCCCCTGTGCAAGCTAAATCTATTATGTCAGGTCACACTTAACCCCTTCAAAACAGTTATACACAACAGCTTATAAATCATACGGAATTATTATTATTATTATTATTATTTATTTATTTTTTTACATTTTGTGTGACAGGTAGGGTTGGGGTAAGGGGACAAAAACAAATTGTTAAAAAAATTCTCCATTAATGAGAGTGGAATATTTAATGTAAATGTATATGATGAAATGAAAACAGATTCAAATAGTTGTTTACTTCATTACTTTTCTCTCTCCAGGAAAAAAAGTCTGTACGCATGGGTCAGAGTCTGCGTGGAGGTGCGCAATTTTTTTTCTTCACAAAATTCGTTTTTTATAAATCCCACCTTTAGCGTAGGAAGTGGCATATGCCTCTTTCAGGGCAGGTTTTGTGCGTACGCAATGGTTATCAATGAGGCCCCTGGGGTGTGACAATTCGCCTCCTCCTGGAAGGCGCGACCTCACACCGCAGACACAAATGGAGGGACAGAGGGGGACTTGTGAGGAGGACAAAAGGAGTGGAGAAGGGATGGTAACAGGGGATGGCGAAGGGCTGGCAGGAAGGTAGGCGGACAATACACATGTGAGGTTCTGGCGGAGGACAGACTCCCAAGAGGAGGACGACAGACAGAGTCCAGGGAGGAGACGATGGAGGGAGGAGCCATGGAGGAAACTGGAGGAGCCAGGGCAGATCAGATGGAGGGAGGAGCCAGGGAGAAAACAGGAAGGAGCTGGAGCAGGAGGAGCCCGGCGGGACCCAGGCCACAGCCATGATGGCAGGAGGGTGAAGCCATGGTGGAGGAAGGGTTGACGGCTCCAGGGGGCTGACCGATGGCAGTGGAGCAGGTGGTGGTGGAGCCCGAGGCGGAGACGGAGAGCCGATAAGCCAAGGTGACGCTGAGGATGGGGCTGACAGGAGACAGCGAAGGCGATGGTGAGGACTGGTGCAGAGGTGGTGGGAGAGGGAGGCTGGGCAGGAGTTCAGAATGATCTGGGGGGTTTGAAACGGTGTGTGCTGCCCACACACCACAAGGCCACTCCCAGCACCATGAGTGCCAGCGACAGGGGAACGACCTCCACGGTCGCTTCAGGACAGGCAGACAGTTCAGGGCAGACAGATATTTCTAGGTAGACAGACAGTTCGGGTAGGGTAGGGTGACCAGACGTCCCGTTTTTCCCGGGACAGTCCCGAATTTCAGCTCTATTTTTAGTGTCCTGACATGATTTTTAAAAAATCATGTTTTGTCCCGTATTTCAAAATTTCTTTAGGGTTGGGTGATCAGAGCGAGTAGTAGTAGTGTTGTGTCACACGAGAACAGCCTAATCAAAGGTAATTAAGCTTGTTGTGGAGCAAAATTACCATCCAATCACAATTCGTTATCTATTAACTTGCAGTTAGTGAAGAAGGGATAGATAGTTAACAAATTCTCGGCCAATAAACAAATACACACACAGTTCAAATTCCAGTATGGAGTATCTCACGTAAATACAGTTTTGATATTCCAGTAAAATACATGAGTAAAACTAGTTAACAAATTAATAAACAGACATGAGGTGACATTTCACCAAGCACAAAAACAGTAATCATAATTACAGCATCAAGCATCAACGACATTTATTTATTAGTTTGTTAATTTCATGATATTGCCCTGCCCTGTAACAAGTTCCTGGTTTTTCATTTATAATTTATTTCAGATGCAGCTTCTGTGCCACCTTTGCAGTGTAAAGATGGCTTTTGTTGATATTGAGAAAACTGATTGGAAATAACCTTTAAAAAAAATAATAATAATAATAAAAAAAACACATATACATTTAATAAGGCAATTATAAAAATTGCCCTTACAACGTTAAATAATTCCTGGGGGCAAATATTGCCCCTTAATAGAAAAGTTAAATTCTGACCCTGTAAATCAGACATAATCTTGAATATTAAAACAAGAATATTTACAGCTGATTGCTATCAATACTAGACACTGTATTTTTCTACAACCCAAGATATAACACGAGTGCTGCTTTGTAGCCATTTTTAACAGATGAAAATATTAGTTTTGTAGTTTAGTAATTGCTTTCTTTATCATTTAAAATAAAGCTAATCTAGAAACATGCTATTTTAGATATATAATTCTTAATACACTTTAATAATAATAATAATTATTTGTTTGTTTTCAGAGATGGAGAAAACTGTGAGACATCAAAGAATCTGAACCCGACCTAGAGACGGCCTTTTTCTTGCTCAGTGGATAAGAGTTTTAATGATCAATATGTCCTGATGTTTCTTAACTTTTGTATTGTTATTCAAGTTTAAAACAATTGTTTTCAGTGAGTAACAACAACGGAAGACAATTACATGCTCAAAAGATATGGGTCGCTCTGATAACCTGACACCTGTAGTCATGGGTACACCGGTCTTATGGATCAGCTGGGGACGTGCGTGTGCATTCAAACTATTTGTTTCCCCTTCAGATGCAGGAAAAAAGCTTTTCCTTACTATTTGTTAATGTTATTGTCATTATTGGACTGTGTTGTTTTTTTTGTCTTTGTTCTCATATATTTCAGGTAGTCTACATGAAGATTTTAACAAGTTTTCATGTAGGACCTCACAAGTCATGCCTATGTTACTTACTTTGAGACATTAATTTCCATGGAAACTGATGATGATGAAGTCCACATGAAATTTCCATGAAATAGTTGTTATTTGTTATTAAAGCAGCTACAGTGACAAACCACTGCTAATTTGAACGTACTATGCATCATTTGGCATGACTGCCAATACAAATATTATATAACAATCGTCTTACCTAAGTCAACAAAATGCTGTGTTTGGACCAGGCCTGGTTCCAGAATCAAACTGCAAAGGGTGAAATTAGTGAGGGTATTTCTGTCTCGTCCTTTGCTATATTATCAACACCGTGTCAGTAATCTCAGTTTCAAGCGTGAATCCCGCTTTGAAGCAAATGTAGTTGCTCAACAGGCTGCCTGCATGAAAAACAAAACTTTTACTAAAATTCTGAATATACTATATTATTTATTTTATATAGCCTAGACAGCACACAAAAGAGCGTTCCCTTATAATCACTACAAAGCTGTCATTCATTTGTTGGGATGTTCCATTATAATGACACCCTTAACCACACCCCTCTCCATATCAGTCTGTTGTGAGCTGAGATGCAAGAGATTAGAATATTGGAATTGTGTAATAATAGCTTTCTGTGCTTATCGTATATATGTGAAAATGGCTTTGAATCCTGCACTATGCATTACATGTTTTTTTTCTAGAACTACTGTTGGGGGACACAGCTGACCTGAAGAGAAACCAGTATGCAGTTTGTAAAATAAAGACCAGGAATCGTGAATTAAAAAGTTTACTGGAGACAAAGTGTTCACAGAATTTAAACAGTTTATTTACACTTACATGATACCCTGCCATGTGTGTCATCTTCCATTTTAATGTGCAACATTATCTGAGTGAGGTGATTGTTAGCACTGCTGGTGTTGCCACAGTTATGAGCTAAATGAAGTTACAGTACTTGCACAGGGATGGTTGGAAATACAAGGTTTTAGTTTTATCTTGACGCTTATTGTTTTTATTGTTTCATCATGTTTATTATGATTAATCTCCCATTTCTGTACATAATATAACGCTATTTGATCATTGCACGCAGAGGACATGACTGATTTAAGATTAGATCAGTTATTTTATGAATAATCAGCTCACTGATCAGTTGTTATTGAACAACTTCAATTTGATCTAGTACTTGGATATCATATTATGAAGAAAAGTCAAGTCAAGTCACTATTATTTGTATAGTGCTTTTAACAATACAAATTGTGTCAAAGCAGCTTTACATCAGCTTGATATAAAGCTGGGTGGCTTTACGTCAGCTTTACAGTATTTAGACGGGGAAATAGTGTGTCGAAATAGTGTCATTCTCCTCTGGCCAGACAAAATCAGCAGTTTAAATCTAGGCTGCAGCAGAGTCAGATTGTGCAAAGGACTCATCTGGTTCCTGTGGTCTTGTCCCGATGGCCGTCTAGGAGCCAGGGTCTTCACTGGGGATCAGTCTCTGGGGCTCATCTAGTTATCCTGGTCTCCGCTGACGTTCAGGGCTGTAGAGGTCGTCTCTAGGTGCTGATCCACCATCTGATCTGGATACGAACTGGATCCGGGTGGCTGCAGTGACCATCTGATCTGGATACGGACTGGATCGGGTGGCTACGGTGACCTCGGAATAAGAAAGAAACAGACTAATATTAGTGCACATGCCATTCTTCTAACGATGTAACAAGTACATCGGGTGTTTTGGGAAGTGTTCCCGGTTCCGGTTGACCTAATTAATGCAGCCTAACAATCCTTTAACGGATTTGAATTATAGAAATGCGATAGTGTATTATGTGTAGGCCAGGTTAAAGAGATGGGTCTTTAATCTAGATTTAAACTGACAGAGTGTGTCTGCCTCCCGAACAGTGTTAGGTAGATTGTTCCAGAGTTTGGGCACTAAATAGGAAAATGATCTCCCACCCGCAGTTGATGGGTATACACAAATACACAAAATAATGATCTATAAAATAGCATATGACCCCTTTAAAAATCCCATGGCACTTCTTGTAAAGAGTCGGGGTGTAACCCCGGTGTCCTGGCCAAATTGCCGCCACTGGCCCTAGTCAATCATGGCCTCATAATAATCCCCACCCACTTGATTGTCTCTATGACTCTCTCTCCTCTCCACCTGTAGCTGGTGTGTGGTGAGCGCACTGGCACCGTTGTACTGTGGCTGCCGTCGCATCATCCAGGTGGATGCTGCACACTGGTGGTGGTTGAGGAGAGACCCCCCCCCCACATGATTGTAAAGCGCTTTGGGTGTACAGCAATACACAATAAAGCGCTTTATAAATGCATCATTCATCCATTCATTCATTCATTCATCCATTCATTCATTCAAAATCCATCCAAATCCATTCACAACTATGTTTGGAAACCTTACAATTGATGTACACACATTCATACTTATTCAGAGAAATACACATTCTTATTGACTTATTATTTTATTACAACAAATGGAGCTGTTAACATACAAATGAATGCATGCATGATAGTTCAATATTTTTTCATCATGTTTGAACTCTGTGTTCAGGACATTGCCAAATGTAGTCAGTTAGTGGTTTGGGAAGTGAATAATACATAGGTGAAATTTTAACTGTGCGCCTTCAATTATGCAAATGAGTACCACAGGGAGAAAGCATGGGCTGTATGCGCCCCCTCTGATGCCAACAGTCAGTCACAGCACTGTAATGGATAACTGCCAAATTGCAATCTCCTCCTCATTGGAAAGGGATGAAAGTACCCTTTCAAGATATACTCTTGTTCTGAGTCCCCAGTCCGTCCAGTGACACAGTAACAGATGCACTATGTTTTCAGAGTCTCCAGTCTGTGAAGTGGGAGACAGCAAAAGATACGTCCAGAGCCTTCAGCTTGTGAAGCAACAACAGATATGACCACATTTTGAGTAAACACTATGTCCTGAGTCTTGATCTTGATCAAACCTTCACTTAAAGGTATTGTCATCTGCGTGTTCCAGATTGCTAGGACCCCCTTGATGCTCAAGGAAATCAGCATCCTACAGCACTTTGTGTTCAAGGCTATTGAAATGCATTCCAGCTTCTTTTCCACTGCACTATTATTATGTTCAGAGAGGTTATAGGCGAAAATGAGGATATTGTCAGTGTAAATACAGACGGAACTATGAAGGTGCTTCTGGAAGGTCTCGTTCATAATGCCTTGGAATATGGATGGAGCATTGGCCAACCAATACAGCATCACCCTGTTCTTGTAGAGGTCAGTCTCTGTTATGAAGGCAGCCTTCCGTGTTCTGATGAGGTTGTTGGCACTGCAGGTCAGGTTTGGTGAACAACTTTGCCTCTTGTAGAGTTTCCAGGGCTCCAGGGGAGGAGGGTAGCAGTACTTGACAGCGATGCCATTATGAGTCGTCTTCATTTTTTTGCCATGAAGAATAAGCCTAAAGTGGCAGAGAATGTTGATGGTCAGATATAGCCTCAGTTGAGTGCCTCCTCCACCTATTTCCCATAGCCTTCTGTTTGGGCAGTGAAAGGGTTACAGGGCTCTATGCTCCAGATCAGTTGCACAGTCCCATGATCTGTGAGGTGGAAGCTGTGAAGTTTGTTTGGCACTAAAGACATTGAGGTGATTATGAGAAAGAGGAGGGATATCAAGCTGTAGATCACTCAGTAGGCTTTCTACTGTTGAAGCACAGATGGTTGCAAAAGAAGGTGGCTCTAGATGGAGAGTGGGATTCTGGTTTTGAAGAGGAAGAACTAGACATTCTTGGAGCAGGAGTCTCCCAGGACAGGACCTGACCCAACATCCGTAACACTGCTGTTGAATATAGTACTACCAGGATCTACCAAGGACGACATTAGAGGTGGAAAATGTCTGGCACATGCCTATGCACATGGTAATAGGGAAACAAAGAATTGCGTGAAGGTTGAGCTGTCTAGCTGGTCCTAAATTAAGGTTGGCAGTAACTGTGAGGGAAATGGTGTCTGATGAGAAAGTGACAGAAGCGTAAAAGTGTAAGATTGTCATGCTCTGTCTTTGTTGCACTTTTAGTTTGTTGTCTAGCTCAGTTCCTGTTTCCTGTTATTCGTTCATTGCTCCTTGATTTTTCAAACCCATGTGTTGTTACCCTTATTGGTGTGTGTGTGTGTGTGTGTGTGTGTGTGTGTGTATTTAAGCCTTGTGTTCCCAGTGTTCAGGGTCTGAGAAGCACTGCCCTACAATAAGTTGTTGACTACAATATGCCGTTCTTAATTAGGTGTGTAATTGTGTGCTGGGTGTGGCTGATTCATATTCTGGGTTGAGTCATGGAAGTGTGAATGGAGAGGGAGAACCCAGTGGAGACGTGACAGTAATAGTGCACTTCTCCTCAACAAGCCACACAGTTTAATTTGTGATTCATGCCTTAGCACGGGGGTGTCCAATCCTGCTCCTGGAGGGACAATGTCCTGGAAGTTTTGTGGGCTGGGTCTAAAAGCTGAAAAATGTTGCCTTTGGAGGATGCATTCCAAGGTAGGAAGGCGTCATTGCATGTTCGAATCCAATATTAGCCTTACTTCCTGTCTCCTGAGATATCTTCATCTGATCAATTTTTGAAGGTAGCGCTGATGTATCCCTTGGTTCCATTTTATATCCCACAATTATGTGCGTTCCATTCGGTGACAGTTGAGCTAAAAAAATAGTCTGAAAGTTGTGGTTAGTGATCAGTTTGTGTGTAAATGTATGTTTCTGACCAACTTTTTCCACTTTTGATGTTGTTTCTTGCGAGAAATTACTAAGGAATTAAATATTTGCTTGGTTATCACCAAACCTTGCTCTATTTTGCTGTATATCATTAGACCGTTATGCTGCCCCAGAAGCCTTTCTGAAATCAGTTTTATGCAGTGTCTCATAGTCATTGCCTGATAAGGTAGCAAGGCAACAAGTCAGCAGCCAAAGCTTGCAGACGCAGCCTTTGAGTCTGAAAACCTTGATTTGCTTTTTTTGTGTGCTTAACCCTTGTGTTGTGGTCTTCCCAGTCAAAAATAACTGGCCCATAGAAAAAGCTTATAAATCTGTTGTTATGCAATATTATCACCAAATATTGGTATCAATCTTTTTGTCAGCTTGTTTTCTTTCCATTAGGACTGGTTTTGTGTTTATTTTTGGAACTGATTTTTCGTAGGCCTCATTAATCTGAGCTTATATACCTCAGTTTTTTAGTTAAAAAAGCATTATTTGTGGATAATTTTGTCAATATTAAATAAGATATGAAAAATGCACTGTTTATCAAACTAGCATGCTCTAATGTTTAACCAAGAAATTTGTTTTGAAAAGCTTTGTAAAAAAAATGCAAAAAAATCTTCCCTGTCAAAAATGTCCAGCCTACAACAAATAGGCTATAAATCTCTTGTTGTGCAATGTTATCACCAAAAATGGGATTCAATCTTTTTTGTCAGCTTGTTCTCTTTCAATTAGGACTGACCAAACTGTCAGAATCAGACTTTATTAGGCTGGGACCTGTGCTCTCAGCTCAGCACCATGCAGTTCGATTGGCATTTGCCAGAGAACACCAGAATTGGTAGGTCCGCCGTTGGTGTCCTGTTCTCTTCACATATGAGAGCAGGTTCACACTGAGCACATGTGACAGAGGTGAAAGAGTCTGGAGATGCCGTGTGGAGCATTGTGTTGCGTGCAACATCATCCAGCATGACTGGTTTGGCAGTGGGTCAGTAATGGTCTGGGGAGAAATGTCAATGGAGGATTGCACAGACCTCAGTGCCTAAAGTTTGCAGTTTTTAGATGACAATGGTATTGATGCTATTGACTGGCCCTCACGTTCCCCAGACTTGAATCCAAATGAGAACCTCTTGGATATTATGCATCAGAACATCCAATGTTGCTGTGATGAACTTCATGCAAGTTGGATCAGCCTGTGACTTTAGTTTTTTTTACATTGATTTTTGGTGTGATTTTGAATCCAGCCCTCAGTGTGTTGATGATTTTGGTTTCCATTGACTGTTGTCACATATACAATGTATATAAGTAAAGATTTTTAAATTGAATATTTCATTTATTGAGATCCAATGTGTGATTTAAGTGTTCTCGAGTAGTGTATTTGCAGGCACAAATACATATGTGAACATGAACATGATCAACATGCTTGTGAACACTAAATATTTCTCAGATTTCCAATCTCCCCCATTCATTTTCAATGGATGGTCATTTTTGACCAATAAAGCGAAGATCATAATGCCTACAATCAGTCAGTATCAAAATTAAATACAAAACCAGTCCTAATTGAAAGAAAACAAGCTGAAAATAAGATTGATATCGATTTTTGGTGATAATATTGCACAACAAGAGATTTATAGGCTATTTGTTGTAGGTTGGTCATTTTTGACCGGGAACATTTTTTTTTTTTTTTTTACATGATATAAGGATTTCAAAACAAATTTCTTGGTTGAACATTAGAGCATGCTAGTGTGAAAAATAGTGCAACATTTTTTTCATATTTTATTTAACATTGTCAAAATTATCCACAAATAATGCTTTTTTACAATCAAAAACTGGGGTACATAAGCTCAGATTAATGAGGCCTACAAAAAATTTGTTCCATAAATAAACACAAAACCAGTCCTAATTGAAAGAAACAAGCTGACAAAAAGATTGATACCAATATTTGGTGATAATACAGCATAACAAGAGATTTATAAGCTATTGTTTGTGGGCCGGTCATTTTTGACCGGGAACACCACAAGTGTAACAAGGTTGAATAAAATAGAAACTGTTTTATGTAAATTAACATTTTTTTGCGGTGGAATTCCCTGTGTGAACAAAGTCAGTAAATCTTATTCCAGTTGGATAACATTGAGTAAAATTTTTGGGAGAAAGAAAATTCTCTCCGGGTCAAAATGACCCAAACACAAGGTTTAGGTGGCCCTTCAGGAGCAGGTTTGGTGCCTTAGCACAAATAGTTTTATGACATGAATTTTAAAAACTTTAAATTAAAATACAAAAATAAGCAAAAATGTTAAATATCAAACCACTTTTTTAATCTTTGAAAACTGCAGCATATTTTTCAAGAGGCTGAGGACACAGAGACACATTTTTCTTGCCACTGCATTCATAATAAATCACATGTAGAATAATGTGATTTAAAACATTTAGGTAACACCAATATGCACTGTACAGATTAAAATAAATACTGTATATATTTTGATGAAAAGGTATATGACAGGCTTTGGGAGCTGTTCAATACAGAATAAATGAAAGAAGGTAGCTAAGAATAGTCCCGAGGCCTGATCATGTTTAGATATTGAAAAAAGGCATGTTTCAACCCAATTCACTCTCTTGTGATTATCATCCTAGAACTCATATTGAACTCATAAAATATTGAATAACTTCGCAATGCATACATTACAATTCTCACCATGTAGTGCAGAGCAGTTAGTTTTGATTAATCATCATTGGTCTCTGAATGAATCTATAGATTTATTTTGCAAATATAACACTGATTTGAAGTTGTTCTCGAGAACTTACATTATATGCATATATTACGTATACTCACATATATTATACTTACTGTTAATGGTATAGACAAATCCATCACTCTTAAGCATAAGCAATAGTAATGGTGATGCTTGCCATAGAAAACATCACTATATGTTTTCCAGCTTGAACACAGCTTGATCTAAAAAAAAAAAAAGGTAATTAAAAATAATATATATACAGTGTATATATATATATTTTTTTTTTTCTTCCAAGCCTTTGTGAACATGTACTTTGTGCAATAGATCAGTACAGGGCTGCTGGCTTCTATGACATGCCTGGCAACATGCAGGGTACTGTCTCAGACTTATGGCCTACTGGGAAGGGACTAGTTTTCCTGGAAGAGGTTAGAGAAATGTGTTTCATAGATATTTGTTGTGATTGTAATTCCATCCAAATATACCAAGTCTGTTTTTTTCTTGCTTAAAAAATATCTTTCAAATTTTTGGTTAAGTTACCTAGTGGTTTCAGGTAACATTGTGGTTCTCTGAGAAATCATATTCTGTCGTATTTGTTACGTCTGTGTTTGTTGATATTATCACAGTGCTTCTCCTTATGTGTTTTTTGAACTACCTGAGCTACCATTTGTTTGCCAATATTTGGCATGCTGCATCTTTCTGTATAAAGGGCAGTCATCGATAAATATTATGGGTCCTATCATACACCTGGTGCAATGTGGCGCCAGGTGCAACGCAAGTGTTTTTTGCTAGTTTCAGCCCGACGCAGTTATCATTTTCACATCCTGCGCCAAGTTGTTTAAATAGCAAATGCATTTGCGCCCATGGGCGTGCTGGTCTGAAAACGAGGTATGTTCAGGTGCATCACTGGCGAATTGCTATTTTGAGGCAACTGAAATAGACTGCACCATTGACCAACTAAAACCTGGCCTAAAGTCAATGGCTCAGTATTTTTTTGTTATTTAAAGAGCGCGTTAGTAATATGCGCCTATAGGTAGGCAGCAGCACACAAACATGCCAAATATTAAACATTAAAATTATTACAATGTAAAAGATTATTAATGCGTAGGCTACATAAATATAAAAATGGCCACCTGTCATAATGGATAGTCATTGCATGTATCAGAATTAGGCTACCTATTTGCCTAAGCAGATCCATTTCCTCTCTGAAGACGCGTTCAGTCTTTGCGCTTGCAAATTCCGCAGTGTAAATAGTGAATCTGCCATGGCGCGAGCGCGACTGGCTCTTAAAGGGAATGAGAGATGAGACTCTGATTGGTTTATTGCACATTATGACCAAAACACACCCATTACTCATTAAGAGAATAGGGACAACCCCTTTAGACCATGCGCCGGGCGCTGACCGTTTTTCCCATCGTTAAACTTGTAAAAGTGGATTCGGACACGCCCTATGTCCACCTGCGCCGTGCGCTTTAGACCATGCACTTAGATCGTTAAAATAGGAAAGGGAAGTGGTGTGTGGCCAAGTATGGTGACCCATACTTGGAATTTGTGCTCTGCATTTAACCCATCCAAAGTGTACACACACAGTAGTGAACATACACCTGGAGCAGTGGGCAGCCAATGCTGCGGCGCCCGGGGAGCAGTTGGGGGTTTGGTGCCTTGCACCTCAGTCGTGGTATTGAAGGTGGAGAGAGTGCTGGTTATTCACTCCCCCCACCTACAATCCCTGCCGGACCTGAGATTCGAACCCACAACCTCCTGGTTACAAGTCCGACTCGCTATCCATTAGGCCGTGACTGCCCCAACTTGGCCCTAAGTAATACAATTAATAAAGAAAATTAAATTGTGGAAACTGCTAAGACTGACCATTTTAATATCATTATCAGGTAAGATACTCACCTAAATTGCTTTGCTTGATTGTGTGGGTTTATTATAATCCTATTAACTTGTGAGTTTTTTATACTATTCAATAAAAGTAGTATATATTTAAATATTAAAAAATAAATGTCCTCACACATTCAGCTTCTTTTATTTCCAGCTAATTATTTAAACGTGTAAATATTTGTGATTACGGACATTGCAGCTTGCAGTGGCAGCTCTGGCAACATCTGCTGTCCTCTCATGCATCCCTGCAGCAGGACTGTGGCATGTTCACACAGATTTATACAATAAAATCTGTTAAGACTATTTGGATTTATGTATGTATGTATGTATTTGTTTGTTTGTTTATTATTTGATTTTTTTTTTTTTGCTGAGTTTATTACAATAATTTAAAAATGTAATTAGTTAATAACTAAAAGTAAACTTCAATGATTTGTACCTGTAGCTGTGCTTGAGTAATAGTTGTGTTGTCCTTCAATTCTCTCTAGTGTGAAAAGAAATCTCAAAAAGATAAATCTCAAAATCATACAGCAACTGCTGGATAGGGGACAGATATGCAAAAGATTCTGGAAAACCAAAGAATGCGGAGGATCTGGAGGATTTTTCTGATGTATAGTGGGAAGTTGAACTTCTTAGGACAAACAAGGGACTCGTGAATAACTATCATGAAAAAACAGTTATGTATCAACCAGGTAACGGCATAAAGCATTACAAATCAAGCGCATAAACTTTTCAACTGGGTAGTTCTTGTAAAATTCAGATTAACTTGTCTTTTGGATTATATATATATATATATATATGTATATTATTATTTTTTTTAAACTGTTTGCATGAAATACATTATTCAGGGAAGCAGTAAGTAAATAAGTAAGTAAATAAATAAATAAATTATTATTTTGTTTAAATTATTAGCATTTTGCAGATTGTGTCCATCTTCATCTCATGCTACTTTAATATGGGTCAGTAGTACTTTGATCAATGAGCACAGTACTATTACAAAAAAAGGGGAACACTTAAATCACACATTGGATGGAAACCAAAATCAAATACACATCAAAATTTAAAGGAAAAAAAAAAAATTAAATAACAGGCTGATTCAACTTGCATGAGTTTCATCACATCAGCTCATAATGTAAGTCAGTAGTGTGTACGGTCCCCACGTGCCTGTGTCCATCCCGACAATGTCTAGACATGCACCTGATGAGATGATGAATGGTGTCTCCTTGGTTCAGGGCATCAGTGAGTTCCTGAACAGTCTGTGGTGTTATTTGGTGGCTACGGGTGCCTCAATGCATAACGTCCCAGAGGTTCTGAATTGGATTCAGGTTTGGGGAATGTGAGGGCCAGTCAATGGCATCAATGCCTTCATCATCCAGAAACTCCCCACACACTCTTGTCACATGGGGCTGGACATTGTCCGGCACCAGGAGGAACCCACAGCCCACTGCACCAGCGTAAGATCTGACAGCGGCTCTGAGGATTTCATCCCAGTACATAACAGTACGGGTACCATTGGCTAGCACATAGAGGTCTGTGTGACTCTCCTCGGATATTTGATTAATAACCGGAAGGACAGGACAGAAGCAAAAGGGGCAGTAAAAGGGATTGTGGAGTGTTCTAGGGCTTTG
Source organism: Schizothorax lantsangensis (assembly GCA_027422415.1). Taxonomy (NCBI): domain Eukaryota; kingdom Metazoa; phylum Chordata; class Actinopteri; order Cypriniformes; family Cyprinidae; genus Schizothorax; species Schizothorax lantsangensis. The sequence goes on from CM049859.1 coordinate 2,187,803, forward strand.
AGGATGCGTCTTGTGGGTCTGTGTGTGAGGGCAAGTTTGTTCTTACCTCAGTCACTGCTTAGGAAGAAGAGAACACATGACAGACAGTTAAGAACCCATTGAATCCATCCTTATTGAATGAGGCTTCTTGTGGGTTTATTATATTTCTCCCCTGATGAGTTGAGTGGGAACAGCTGTCTCTGATCACTGTGGGAAGCAACCATGATTACCATTGATGATTGAATAGTAGGCACCTTGTCACCCCCAAACCCCACCTACATACTTGAGAGGACATCTGCATTGCCATGGGCTGATACAGCCAGATGATGCATGGAGAAATGGAAGTCCTAGAGTGTGATGAATCATTGTGTATCCCAGGCGTATTCATATCTTTGGTGCATACCATCCATTGGTGGGGTACATGGCCAACTGTGATCGTTAACAACTTCAGGACTGCCCATTTTATAGTCAATGCCCCTTTTTCCACTGCAGCGTACATGGTTTAAGAGCTGATCTAGAAAACTGGGAGTTCCTCCCCCTCTGAGCACTGGGACAAGATGGCTCCTAAATTTGTGTGAGATGTGCCAACCTGGAGGATGCAGGGCAATGTAAAGTCAGGTGCATGAAGCAGGTGACAGAACGTCAGCACTGTCTTCACCCTCTGAAAGGCCATCTTTATTTCCTCCATCCAGGAAATTTTCTCTGGATGTCCTTTATTTGGTAGGGTCCAAAAGGAGACATTCCACAGATAAGAAAATGGGGATAAAACATTTGGAATACCCTGCCAACCCCATGAAGGCACCTGCGTTTTGTTGAGGGGTTGAGGAAAATATTTGATCGCATCCAAGTACGCGTCATTCTAAGGTTGCATTTCAGGGGGTTGTAAGTCCAGCCCTTTGCAAGGTTTATAGCACATAGATATGTTCGTGTCCCCAGGTAGACTTCGGAAACAGCCTAACAAGTTTCATGCCTATCCAATTGAAGTGGATAACGTCTCAGGTTACCATGTAACCATGGTTCCCTGAGAAGGGGAACCAGATACTGCGTCCCCTAGAGGACACTTTGGGAAACGCCCTCAGCGTGACCGGTGTCTGAAGTGCATGTGGAAACACGACAATTAACTTGACATTGACCTATGACATGCTACTGGTGCGACCATGAGTATAAAAGGGCACCTGTAGAACACATCATCAGCTTCTTGTCTGAAGGAGACATGAACAGGAATGCCTGAAGCATGGCAAGGGGACGCAGTGTCTCGTTCCCCTTCTCAGGGAACCATGGTTACATGGGTAACCTGAGATGTTCTCTATCAAACGGGAACTCGCACTGCGTCCCCTAGAGCAGTGGTTCTCAACCACATTCCTGGAGGACCCCCAACACTGCAAATTTAGCATGTCTCCTTTGTCTGACACACCCATTTAAAGTCTGTGAGTCTCTACTAAAGAGCAGGTGACCTGAATCAGGTGTGTTTGATTAAGGAGACATGCAAAATGTGCAGTGATGGGGTCCTCCAGGAATATGGTTGAGAAACACTGCCATAGAGGACACTTTGGGGAATGAATACCCACGCCGCCATGCTGAAGGGATGAGTGCCTTATTGGCAGGCATAAGCCAGAAAAACACTAAGGAGTCTTCATCCCCAGGAACACACCAGCAACTGCCTTCACACTGTGAGGGTCAGAGTCAAAGTGGGCCAGTCCCACAGTCACCCACCAAAATACATACGCCTCACAACCCTAAGCGCAATAAGAAGATTCCCTGCCTTATTGCACAAAAGTGCTAAGAAATTGCCTTCTGACCCTGCCGCCAGCTGGGCCCGGTGGCAAGCTCAGCTTCAGGTGGTTGAACGGAAGAACGCTGCCTATGGCGAGGGATGTAGTGCTCAAACACCGCTGACTTAACTTTCGCCTCCCTGAACTTACGGACTACTGTCTCGACAGCAGTTCTGAAAAGTCCGGCAGGAGAAACTGGGGCATCAAGGAGAAAGGACCTGTCCTTCTCCTCTACACAACCTCTAAGTGATGGTCAGTGATGCAACACTGATGCAACAGGGGATGGATAAAGGCAAGAATACACTACATGACTAGATGTTTGCCCCAATTTACAGTCTGGCAAAGTAGACTCTAATTGCCAGAGTCAGAGCCAAATTTAGAGCCAGTCTACAGATTTGAGTTGATAGATTCCACAAAAAATGATTGTCCTGTTGGAAGGTGAACCTTCTGCCCAGTCTGAGGTTCTGAATGCTCTGGACTAGGTTTTCATTAAGTCTCTCTTTATATTTGGTGCATTGAGCTTTTCTTCTACTCTGATGAGTCCCTCAGTCTCTGCCGCTGAAAAACAGCCCCCCAGCATGAGGCTGCTACCAGCACACTTTACTTTTGGGATGATACTCTGCAGGTGATGAGCACAGCTGGTTTCTTCAAACTTGATGTTTTGAATTGAGGCCAGATAATCTTCATCAGGACAGATAATATTGTTTCTCACAGTCTGAGGGTCCTTTAGGTGCTGTTTTTGCAAATTTATAGTGTGTTTTCATACGTCTTCACTGAGGAGAGGGTTGAGTTTGGCCACAACACCATAAAGCCCAGATCGGTGGAGTGTTGCTGTGACGTTTGTCCTTCTGTAGGTTTCTCCCATCTGCATATATGATCATGGAGCTCAACTAGAGCAACCATCAGGTTCTTGGTCACCAGTCTAGACAAGGCCCTTCTCCATCAGTTGCTCAGTTTGGCCAGGAGGCCAGCTCTAGGAAGAGTCCTTGTTGTTTCTTCCATTAAGGGTAACAGGGACTACATGCTTCTGTGAACCTTCAATGCTGCAGAAGTTTTTCTGTACCCTTCCCCAGATCTGTGCCTCGATACAATCCTGTATAGGAGGTCTACAGACCTACAGTCCAATTCCTTGGACTTCATGGCTTGGTTTGTGCTCTGACAACCTTCACCTCAGGTACCAGCATCGGTGTCTTCCAGACTACAAGGACCTTATATATATATATATATATATATATCTTATATTTGACAATCATATATGATATACATGTTTCATATTTTAAAATATAGCTAGTTTGCAATCGCATAAGCACACCCTCTCATACTAAGCACTTAGTTAACAGACTATCACTGTGCTGAAAATTGCACTACCATTACTCTTTAAATAAAGTAACATATAATTTAATGGTGTTTGGCCAGTCATCATCCTGACCACAGACTCTTCTGCACAATGGTAACCCCACAAACTTACACATACCAGAAACCCTTTTACATTTCAAAATAATACAACATTAAACACTAACAGATCTCCCCCTATATTAATATTGAGCAAAAACACATGAAATAACACTTCATTTTAACATTTTTACTCTCCTTTAACAGTCAGAAGCAAAGCATGCTGGGAACTAGAAATCTGCTTTAACTCATTCAGTGAATGTGTCACATTTATATGGGAACATCTATGTGCAATATACTGTATACTCAATAAAGAATCAAACAATGAAAATGTATTTTTGTCTTCATTTCTAAATATATTTGTATGTATCAATATAAAGCTATATATTGTCAATGCATATATTGCTGTATATTGAAAAGCATAAGCACTAGTTTCCAATATATGGAAATGTATTATGTAATATATTGTATTATATTTTGCAGTATATTACCATATATTTTTGCTTCGTAAGTGAGTACACAATACAGAACAGAGCCCCAAGACCACATGAGGAACAGTTTGTTAGACACACACTGAAACTGGACTGGTACATCTGTGCCCCCAGAACTGATGCCATAGTTTTATATGCTGCCTAATGTGTTGTCAGGTCCTACCGGTTGTTATCGCAAAATAAACATTGATCCCGAAGCAAAACAGAGGAGATAGATAGATAGATAGATAGATAGATAGATATGATAGATGGATATGTATATATATAGATAGATAGATAGATAGATGGATAGAAATATATAAATAAATAAATAATAATTGACAGAAATAAAATCCAGTTTTTGGAAATGGAAGCGTTTAGACAATCTTAAAAAATGTGCATATTGTCACGGTGCACACACGAGGGAGGATACAGGAACACGCAGACGAGGACTTACGTAAACTCAAATAATAGTCTTTAATGACATCAAGGCAGGACTCAGAGGCAGGACTCAGAGGCAGGACTCAGAGGCAGGATACACAGGGAAGTAACGAGTAGACCAGACGAAATCAAACTCAAAAGACAGGAACTAAATACACAGGGTAATTAACACAATCACATTCACACAGCTGGACACAAATTAACTCATAACGACATGAGACAAGGACAGGAAACAAACCAAATATGGACACAAGAGGCAGGAACAGATGACACACACGACAGAGGACTGACACATATGTGTTTGTGTTGAGTATCTTATTTGATAAATCAGGCTTTTATGGCTTATATAGTATGATAAAGGAGAATATGTACCACGGGAGGTAAAAAAAACAACAAAAAAAAAACACTTTAGTTTTATCCAGAGAACCAAACTGTGCAAAAAATAATTTAAGTAATTAATTTAATTTTGTGCAGTTGCCGGAAAATATGCAAAATAATTTATATTGCCAAAAAAGAAGCTTGAAATGCTGATAGCTGATAGAAATTGTAAATCAATGAGACCTAACAGTTTTTTTTTTTTAAGTATATAAATATAATTTGTCACTCTGGCAGATTGTGTACACAGTTGGCGGTAGCACTTTATTTTACAGTCCTATTTCCATATACTTACTATGTATATGGTACTATACAGGTGTATACACAGTATACACCTGCATACTAGGTATACACAGTAATAGGTGTATGTACCTATTAGTTAATGTACAGAATAAGTTATGCGGTACTCAAGTTGGGGGTATAAACATGGACCAAGGAACTTATTGAGTAATTGATGGTAGATGGTACATAGTAAGTATATGGAAAAAGGACTGTAAAATAAAGTGCACCATTTTACATAAACATTACACAGGAATGACCAATTCTTCAAACTTTGTAAGCACTTGTTTGTAAGTACTACATATTTACCACGTGTATACCAAGTACAGTATGTGTCTTGTTTGTTACCACATAATAGCACATTTTTCCATAGGTGCTACATATTTACCATGTACATATCATTAGTATGTACAGTAATGTGTCCTATTAGTTACCATATACGGATACTGTAAGGAATTGCCTGTTTGTACCCACTTGTCCGTAAGTACTATATATTGACCATGTATATACATTAGTAAGTACAGTAAAGTATCTAATTAGTTACCATGTACGGGCACTGCCTGTAAGTGACCGTTATTACCCACACTTGTCTGTAAGTACAAATTAATTACCATGCATGTACGACTGTTAAGTACAGCTGTGTTTCTTATTTGTTACCATGCATACACCTCAGGTATACCTTGTGTTACCACTCATTTGCCTGTAGGTACAAGATATTTAACATGTATGTACCAGGGAAGTACACGCGCTGTAAAATAAAGTGCTACCCAGTTGGCTTTATAGGGTTAAATATTAAAAATACAAAAGAAAAAAAAAAGTGTAAAAGTTGAAAACCCTTAATGGATTTTGTTCTGAAGGCAACCCTTTTAATATCACTTTGCTTTTCTGGTAATTTGTCATCCTCATCCATATGCCACTTAATGTTTGTGTTTCCTGTGAAACGGTGATATAATCATACAATTATATACTGTATAATGATGAAAATGTATAGCAAAATAAATGACACTATTTTGTTAAAAGAAAGGAGAAAACATGTCCCTCTGTTATCCTTTTATTTTGTTATTGGGAACTTTTGTTATTGATAAACAAACCTCAACTTCATGACTGCAGTAATAATTTGTTAATGTGTTTGTATATTTATTTATATATTCTCTACTATGGCACATGAGTTTGACCAGCTCTTATGCCTACACAAATCAATATACCGCCTATTTATTTTTTCTTTCAGCTCGTTCACTTTAATGCAGGGGTTTGCCTCGGATTCCCCTTGTTGTGTTTCAGTGCTGTAATCTAGAGTTATATATTCATATATCGATCCTTTGAAGCATCACATGTATCATCTACACTTCCCCAAATGATGGACAGACACAAGTCAACTATGAAGTCCCGTTTTAAATGCTTTTACGGTTCAAAGCACTTTGTGTAAGACAAACTACTTTTGTGCCTCACGTCCAATTTCGAGACAGAGATGAAAGAAATACACCGACACAGCTAATGAAGTGGATATTAAAAGCCCACTTGACAAGAAAGGGCTGATTTTTCCATGATGCACAGAGGCTTCAGTTGTTTCTCTGTTCACTTTGGTGTTTTCGTAGTTTTCCCTTTAATATCTCGCTGTCTCTGGTCTGGAAGTGCTCCTCCAGCACCATCAGCACCACAGCGCTCCTGGAGCATGTGCGCATGCGCACCACAGTGGAATTACTGCACAGCGCGCTCTAAGTTGGATCTTCTCTGTCTTCACGGAAACCAGAAAACATATAAAAGTATGGCGATCTTTAGAATAAGACAAAAGAGCTTCGCGCGCGTCTGGACGTTTCCCGTGATCGTGGCCGTGGTGTGCGCGCAAAGGTAAGTCTGACCAAAGCTCTCCTCACTTCATATGGCTGTCTGTACTCCACACACAACTAAAATGATCTCTAAGCATGCATCTGAATCTAACGGTGCATTTTCCCTCTTTGCAGTGTCAATGATCCCAGCAATATGTCTATCGTGAAAGAAACTGTTGATAGACTATTGAAAGGATATGACATTCGCTTGAGGCCAGATTTCGGAGGTAACGCACATTTTAATTAGGTCCATCATGTCAGCCTTTTAACATCACCTCTTAACTTTCATATAGTAAAATCATGAGCGCGCTATTATGGAGAGTTGCGCGCTAATATATCACAATTATCTCAGCTTTGGAGGCGATCGGCACACTTGCTTTCACTTGAAATCTTAAAATAATCTGCCGTACGCGATGTTTGATTAGAAATGCTAAGCAAAGTTGACGAATTAATTTACACAATTTGGACATCTGCACGTTCTGTCCAATGATAGCTCCATGTGGTGCTTTCTCTGATTTGCATTAAATAATCAGTGATAGTAATATCAGTGTTGCTCATCATGACGAATCCATAAATTGTGAATTTATTATTCTGGATGATCATAATTTGTTTAGATATCTTTGGTTTACATTTCACCTCATCCTGGATGTTATCAGGCTGATGTTGAGTTAATAATGGCTCATGCATGACATGTCCATTCATTTCAGTGTACAAAACAAAATCGAATTAGCTGTAACATCACTGGTATGATTTGGTTTGATTTTTAGGTCCTCCGGTGGGAGTGGGGATGAATATAGACATAGCCAGCATAGACATGGTCTCAGAAGTGAATATGGTAAGTCTGTCATCATGCTGTCCAGCTGGAGACAAAGTATGTGAGCTCCTTTAACCCCCTTTTTCCCTCTCAGCTCTCTCTCCCAGGTAATTTATGTTTCATTTGAAGAGTTATTGTCTATCCGCTTTTATCACATTAGTTGAATGAACAGTTTGTCACACATCTGTGGGTGTGCACTTCATATCAGTGGTGCTTGTATTATTTTAAATGTTGCAGTAAGCATACTGCAGTGTTTATGAGAGACGGTCTATAACAAAACTTTTCAGAGCATGCACTACCTTTTATACTCAGTATTCACATATGAACACGAGTAATGGTCAGGAGGAGCTAATGTGGTTTCTATGGCAACATATTTTCTTCTGCATATGGACTGAATGTTTTTTTTTGCTGGGATTTATAAAATCACAAAACAAGTGCATAACAGAAATTTCTCCATTTTGATTTTTTTGGATCTTTCCACCCTTTTGGTTATCTGGTAGATTTTTTTTTCCATTTTTCCCTTAGATACAAGAGCATCCCCTAGTGATGGTTTTGAAGCACAACATGTCATTTTGTGTTTGAGGTCTGGTCAAGTGAGGTGATATTCATAACAATAACCGAGAACTGGTAGTGCATTTGGATACAACAGCAGCTGGTTGCATTATATTTTGAGTTATTTGTACTCAGCTGCATTTTGGGGCTGCTTTTGTCTCTATTGTTCTCAAAATAGCCTAGCGATATTTTCTGTGTGTTATATGTATTGATTTTTATTTTTTCTTCACTGCAGACAGAGAATACAAGGTTTGAGATGTGCATGTGTGCAAGTGGCTCATGTACTCGCTTATAGTCTTTGGAATCCCATCTGACAGTATTTATTAATGTTTTAAGCAACAGTGCACGCATACATTAGTACTGTCAAGATGTCTTTAGGACAAAACAATGATTGCGATTTATGCCGTTTCTGAGTGAGCGCGTTTGTGTTTGTCCGCGAGCTTAAATGATGTCACTATTAGGCCAAGGAAGCACAAATACACAGATCACTGCTCTGAACCCTTTCACATTTTCCTGGCTGGGATCTTGCACGCATTCATCTGGATTAAACATTCTTTTGCACTGGATAAATAGCTGGAGCGAGTGTCCAAATCACCATGAACCTCGATGTCATGCAGCTCCCCGTGGCAATGGGGAATATTTGGTTTTGGCACTTGAAGCAGTGTGTCAGCCCATCGTCATAATGGAAGAAGAGGAGTTGGCAAGTCTTTCCTCTCCGAATAAACAGTAAAAGCTTCAATTCCACACATCTGCCGAGAATGAGAGATAACAATCGTTAGCATTTGTTTTAGAGAATTATACAATTTTGTAATGAATATAGTTTCTCCTGGTGCCATCAACTGTTTTTTTTTTGACTCTCCTAGGTTAGATCATAAAACAAGACATAAATGTTTATTAAATCTCAGGCTCATTTCCTAATAGAATAACCAGTGCCACTGTTATAATGTTCTTTCCTGTTCTCCGTGTATCTCCGTTACAGGAGGATATTAGCAATGTGATTCCTTAGACGAGGCTTTTATATTATACACATATCATTCTTGCAACTCTTTATATCCTAGTACACTGAAATGCTGAACGTTACTGTATTATTTACACATCAAGCTAATGCAGTGTCTCAAATGCGCTCACTGGCTCACTAGTCACTAAATGGTGCATGCGAGTGTAAATGAGTGAATTCAGACACAGCTATAGAATGCAAGGTCATGTGCAAGAAGTCAGACTACTAAATATAATTTGACAGTTCAGACTGAAATGCAATACAAAGAATTGTATTAGCTTTCCCAATTGGATTTTAAACCATATATTTATGGTTTTCTAACAATCAGATGTCATATCACAGCTGCGTGGACCTGAGAAAAATAAATTGGACATTCATGCATCAGCAAGTTTAGATGCATTTTTACTTCTGTTTGAGAAACTAGCATCCTAATCTTTTCCACTCGGGTTTATTCCCTTGTGAATCATTGTGTATGAATGACTCGACTCTCTGAAGTTTGAAGCAGAGTTTTGAAATGTACCCCTTCCATCTTTGTTAGCCAAGCAAACATTTTCTTGAAATAAAGTTACCCTGTTCCCATAGAGCTCTCAGGACTGGGGCTCCATTGCATTATTAAATTATATATGAACTTATATTAAGGCTTGCTCGGAATTACCCCGCTGGAGCTGCGCCGAAGCAAAAAGGCTCTATGCTTTCAACTTATAGCCTATATTGCTTCTGACTCATTCAATTCTGTCCACGTACGAACATGGTCACATGTCTCCATCATCAAAAGTCCTCTGCATCGCCCCCAGTAGGTGTTAGATGGTATAGTAGGTCTGCCCAGAGAGAGGAGCAAAGGTTAGACATGACCGCAGGGCGATATGACTCGCCGACATAGACTCGCAAAAGCTTCATGACATTAACAACCTGCCATTTTCTTGGGTGAGGTTGTAGGGAAGGTCGTGCTCCTCGCAGCGCCTCGGGTGTGCGTGATTCACCAAGGGACAGATGAATGCAAACAAAGGGGTGAAAGTGAAACCAAGTGCTAATGAACGGTCTTGTAGCTTCTAGGCTCAAGTGAAGCCTGATGCTTTTTGATCTTAGGTGCAGACTGATGTTAGCAAGTGCAAACGTGTTTTTTTCCTTTCTGTCTTCACTGCGGTCTTTGTTCTTACCATGACCTTGACTCATAGGGACGAAAAAATCTGATCTTTTTATATCAATTATTTTAGCAGTGAGTAAACTGTGGCTTCAAAATACGTCTCAGCAATGTCTCAAACAGTGGCCTGATCTTCCAAGACCAAAGTCAGTATGAGCTCAAGCATTTCTCATCAGATTTTTCTTATGCCATCCACATTCAGTTTATAGTTCTTGCTGTATGTCAGAGTTTGTCTCATGTGTCAATACAATGCAGAACAACACAAGATCATCCTCTGAACAACAGAGTTTTCCTCTGGAGAGTGTTCTGTTATTAACTACATGATTCCAAAAACAGAGTTTACTACTGATAGAAGTTAACAGAGAGTGAATGGACACAATCGGTTTGTGAAGTTTCCCAGAACAAGTTGATTTTAAACATCAAAATATTCAGGAAACCAAGAGGCTGAGAGCTTAGCGTGAGCGTTGGAGGATTTTGGAATCCATCCCAATATTTTTAAGTCCAAAAAATAAATAAAAAATAATGGAAACACATTTATCCTCAGATTTCTAAATGTTCATCTCTTTTTTGTGTAGGAATGCTGATAGTAATGTGCTAGTTTGATGATATAATGTGCCACAAATCCTGTGACATGCCATTTTGGTGACCTCTGGCTGCTCTGATTGAAAACATGAAAATTTTTGAGCGTGAAATGGGTGATGTTTTATGATGAGCGGCGTATCTGTTCTAGCTGAAGCACGTGCTGGGTTTTGTGTGTTCTGTTGACCCAGCTGGACTGTGCTGTTTCAATACACTTGAGATAAGGAGCATGTTTGCCTCTCTAACATACAGACTGGGGGCACTCCATATGTTTATTTTATTTATTTTAGATTAGCAGCTATTTACTATAAAACAGATGATAGAGCTGCATTGTCCTGTGTTATATTGAAAATAAATTATCTGCTCTTTGCACGCACCGATAGAACAAGCTTCAACCTCTCAGTTCTTCTTGTTCTCTCTCTTTGACCGTGTCATGGTCAAGCACTAAATAACTTACATTTTGGCATTTACTATAGTTGTGGTCAGTGATTTCTAATATACACGTGACGCTTGTTTTCTGAAGCAGAATCCAGTAGTGTTTAATGGGCTTGAGTTTGGCTTGAGCATGGCATTTATTCTTAAAATATTCTTGACAGGGTTTGTTCTGAACTTCTAACCCTGATTATAAACATCTTTACTTAATTTAGTATAATTCACACTTTAAATGATCTCATGTAAAATTAAAATGAACGATGATTCTTATTTGTAAAATCATTGCATATAGCCTAAAAGCCTAAATCATCAACTTGTGTAAAATGTTAACACTATGTTTTCTGCCTTGCAAGCACGAGTGTTTTCTACAAGAAATGACAATTAAGCGAGTGTTACTATGTTTGACAGCTTCAGCTGGTTGCTGCTGCCCTGGCCTGCCCACTCGGGTTATAACATCGCTAATTATCTAAAAAATGCAGAACACTAATGACTACCAACAAACCCATAGGTGTATCATTTCCAAAGTTCACATTTAGATGTGCTTTATGTGTATTTTTTTTGCCTCTAAGCAGTTTTATTGTATCTCAATCTGGCTAAAAGTATATTACATAGTGCTAAAAGAAATCTATGAGCAGAGAAACTCATATTTCATTAGTGCTAACCTTATTGATAATGTGAATAAGAGTGAATATTTAGTTGCAACTGTGCATATACTGAATGAGCAATCCTCTATTGAATTCTGTGTATAAAAGTGATTGTAAGATAACAGTTTCCATGCTTGGCATTTGTAATTGTGTTACGCTTTCATGCACATTTTGTGGGTTTCAAATTTAAGAGCGTTTTTGTCTATGGACGTTTCTGTAAATGTGTCAGAGGCTCAAACAAACAAAGAGGTACATAAGATTACATAAACGCAGTGGAGAATACATAAAACAAGACACGTACCGTACAAAACAAAGTTATGTTCACTACTGATGGCAGAGTGCATACATTATGATAGCACTTATAGCATTTGATGCTCTTGATGGTAGATTGAATGCCTGTACTCAAGCAAATCTATGATCCATTTCAGGTGTCATCTAACATCTAATTAGAAACGTAATACCTGATGAAACTGTGTGTTATATTATTTGAGTGAACACTTTTTAAAATACCCAAAGAGGTTTGCTGGCATTGCGTGTAGGTTTCAGATACCAGTCTTGGCCTCTCAGACGTGTCTTGCAATTATACAACCTTTAGACGGTTATTGATGAATGTACGGCTCTGTGCTGTCAGGTTAGTGTAAGTTCAGCATTAGTTTTAAAGATAAACACCTCTGTTCCAATCAGCTAAATGGCCGTTTCGGAAATAACAGGCTTTAAAAAGCAAAAGAGAGCCAAATAGACTTTGTGGACATGTGAACTAGACGTATTAGTGTTTTTGCATCCCTGGATGATCCAATAGCTTTCATATGGTCACATAATGGCTCCCATCTCTATCCTAATGTATTTTTAATATGAAAAATAAGAGCGGTGCTGGATTGTGTGATGGGCTGCTGGTGTTTGTGAGTGGGCGTTACACAGAGAGAGAAAGGCTGGGGTGGACGGCTGAAGAACAACATCTCAAGAACAGTGGTGAGCGAGGAAATTCAATTCCCAGAGAAGAAAGAGAAACCTGAGAAACTTGAGTACTTTTATACCAGCTATACAGCTCGGTATCTAATGACTCTCTGCTCACAAGACTCCGGTATACTTGTGTAGTAGATTACTGTGGCATTGAATGCTATACTTTGATCTGGGCAATCTTATATGTGACACTGGACCACAAAACCAGTCAAAAGGGTAATTAAAAAAAAAAAAAAAGGTTTATACATCATCTGAAAGCTGAATAAATAATCTTCCCATTGATGTATGGTTTGTTATGATAGGACAATATTTGGCTGAGATACAAATCTGGAATCTGAGGGTGCAAATAAATCTAAATATTGAGAAAATCACCTTTAAAGTTGTTCAAATGAAGTTCTTAGTAATGCATATTACTAATCAAAAATTAAGTTTTGATATATTTATGGAAGGAAATTTACAAAATATCTTCATGGAACATGATCTTTACTTAATATCCTAATGATTTTTGGCATAAAAGTAAAATCTGTAATTTTTACCCATCCTATGCATTTTTGGCTATTGCTACAAATAAACCTGTGTTACTTATAACTGATTTTGTGCTCCAGGGTCACATATGGCATTATGCTCTTTTAGTTGGTTGAAAAAAAAGTATATATCTTACATTTCAGAGTGAGTTTGGTTTGCAACTCTCCATCTGCAGAAGCACCAGTTGCAAGAGGGAAAAGGCAGCAACAGATATCATAATACTGAGCAAAAGTGCAGCTACATGGGCAACTCCTTGAAGCACTCGACTTCAGAACCTCAATGCTGTTAATTTAACATCCAATTCATTGGAAATATGTGCTTCTAAAATGCATTTATATGTATGAATCGCTGCAGTGTCCAGTTGAAATGATCACTAGATGCAGTAAAACTCATCTTTTATTCCTTTTCACACAAAGTATGATTTACAGGGCTAGAGTTTCCATTAAGAAAGACTAATTTTCAAACGTCGCCACAAACACATAGCTTTGTGTGAGGAACAGACCCACGTTTAAGTCATTATTCACTGAACATCTTCCCAGGTTGTCTATTAAATAATTTTGATTTGACATGACTATATCCATTATACTAATGAGTACAAGGTCTATAAATGCTGTGCTTTTTATTTTTTAACAGCTGCATTTGTGCTTTGATATCAGTGTTTTATTTCAGCAGCTTTGATCATTAGTTATAACTGCAATAAAGCTTTCCAACATTTCCAGCGCTGAACCCCTTTCATTATTACAGCTAATGAAACAACTGCTGGTTTGTTTCATTTAAGAGGCAATGCCAGCCTCAGATATGGGAAAGGTAATACATTTCCAGTGGATTGTTAGCTTCACATGATTAATAAACCATGGACTCAGTCCAGCCACGTTTATGAAACTGTATGTTGGTTATTCTCGTAAAAACTCTCTATAGAGGTCTTTGAAGTTGTAAAATACTTCTGATGCCAATACAACAATAACTTTGTTCAATAGAGTACAACAGTTGCTGACATTAAGAAAAAACATAAGTTTTCTTACTCGTATGCATTTAATGAGGAAACAGGTGTTAACAGTGCTAACAGTCATCTTGGCTTACTTAGGGTATTAATGAATACTTCTGTTCACTTAATTATAATACTGAAGATGACTTGCATACTTACATATGAAATACTATATTTGTATACTACATATGAAAAGTAATGTTCTACATACAAAAGTACTATATAAAAGTATAAAAAGCACACTAATAGTACAAAAAAAAAACAGTTCACCATTCAGACACTATTGCATAGTATACCAGTGCTAGTATAAAGCACTCGCTATTAACTAATTATTAACTACAACTTTTGCCTCCGTAAACTCCTAATTTGCTGCTTACTAATAGTTAGTAAGGTAGTTGTTCAGTTTTAGGTATGGTTTGGATTAAAGGATGTAAAATATGGTCATGCACAATAAGACATTAATATGTGCTTTATAAGTACAGTACTAACCAGCCAATATGCAAAAGTTGTAGTTAATAATTAGTTAATAGCGAGTGCTTTATACTAGCACTGGTATACCATGCAATACAGTGTCTGAATGGTGAACTGTTTTTGTTTGTACTATTAGTGCACTTTTTTCTGTACTGTACTGTACTTATAAAGCATATATTAATGTATTATTGTGCATGACCATATTTTACATATTTTTCCTTTAATCCAAACCATACCTAAACTGAACAACTACCTTACTAACTATTAGTACTGGCCAATATGCTAGTTATATTCATGCTAATAAGCAACTAGCTAATAGTGAGAACTGATTCCTAAACTAAAGTGTTACTCTAATTTCTTATAGCTTTTATTTGTTACTAATAACCATTGTTCTGCATTATTATTAATAGTCATCTTTTTTAACCATTTGTGACCCGTGCTGGCAAAATGAGTCAGAATGCACATGAGCTAATTTTGAGCTACAGGCAAAAAAAGTGAAACAATTTTAGTCAAATTTGAGGTTTTCACAAAAATGTGTTCATTAAGCTCTCATCTAGTGAACCAATGCTCCAAATAGTATTTAAACATCTATAATTATCTTTATTTGCATGTTTTCTGAGAGGAGTACCTTTTCTTCACTCTTCTCACGCTGACTCTCATCCGAAGCGCTCGATAAATATACACATATACACAGAATAACAGTATTTGTTATACGGTTATGTCTTAAGTGAACGTTTCGGGACCTTTTGGGGAAAAACTTTGGATGTGTAACATTACATTAGATCCATGCAGTACAGTAGGTCTTAATATAATATAGACAGTCTGTCTCACTGCTCTTGATTGAACTGCTTTTGTAGTTTTAATAATTAATTTATTTGTAATGAATACACTAAAGGGATTTTTACATTTGATTATTTGTTTTTCTTACTGGAATGCTTTTGTTTAGATGTAAAATGAAAAAGGTAATGCCTTATTTTTCTTATATTTGTTCTACTATTTTTTTATTTTTGCATCTGTTCTTATTTGTAATAACAAAGATAAAATAAAAACATAGCTATACTGCGATTATTAATATGGTCATTTTTATTATTAAGAAAATAACTGGAGGAAAAGATGCAACGTTGCTAGGTGATTTTGCTTTGGAACCTTTGACTCTAATTGACTCTATCGACTTCAAACAGGTGTTGATTTGTCAATCGATTGCAACAAATCATATACAGTTTTGAAGGTCTGA
Organism: Schizothorax lantsangensis; assembly: GCA_027422415.1. Classification (NCBI taxonomy): domain Eukaryota; kingdom Metazoa; phylum Chordata; class Actinopteri; order Cypriniformes; family Cyprinidae; genus Schizothorax; species Schizothorax lantsangensis. The sequence continues at coordinate 2,203,671 of CM049859.1, forward strand.
CTCTAATCCTGACTCTAAAGACCTTTTCACGTCATTTTAGGTTAATTTCAGTTTGGATGTGATTAAGTCATGCTGTCAGAGTGAGTCTGTTGAATATTTTGTAATTAGTCCTTTTTCACCAGGTTGACCCATTCAGGCTGATTTGCAGATATGAGAAAAACGAGAGCCTTCCCTTAGAAACGTTATCCACTGGTGTGGCTGCTGTGTGTCACTTTAGAAAGAAATAGAGCATTGTGCACTATATTGGATGAAGCACTGAAGCAAGTGTTTCCTTTTCCACCTCATAGTAATCAACCCTGGTAAAACCATAATAACATTGTTTGTGCAGTAGTGAATATTAGCAATCTGAGCACTTCCTGAAATGGTCTCACTTTGGCTCATCTTAGAGGGTGTTTACACAGGACACTTTTTTTTTGGTATGTCTGCACTGCTTCAGTTTGTTTCCTACGTAAACTTGTGCTTGACAGCATCATTGCTCAACATGAGCCACTGTGTCAAAACAGTTAAAAAATGTTACTTAAAAACACTTAAAACATCTTGATACCCCTGAGTTTTGTTCCATTTCTTCATCATTTGTCTTTTATTTATTTATTTTATTTTTTTGTCTTTTAAGGCAAGAACATGTCCTGTGTGAATGAGTCCTTAGAGGGTTTGTTTGTAATGCTAATAATAATAATAATAAAATCACTCTGAGACCTCATAACAATCCAGTGTAAACCCTTTCCCCAAATTCTCTCTCTCTCTCTCTTTCTTTTCTTTTCTTTTCTTTTCTTTTCTTTTCTTTTCTTTTTTCTTTTCTTTTTTTCTTTCTTTCTTTCTTTCTTTCTTAATAATAATAAATAATAATGTAATACCAGAATAGCATTATCATTCAACCCCTGATTGAGTGGTAGAATGTCTCATTATTATTACCATAAGACACATAATCTGGCATACAAAACATCAGAATGCTCTAATTCTAATTTTGTGTTGTATTTACAACAGATTAGCAATATACAAAATGGGATATAGTGTGGGTATTATGGGCATAAAAAAAAAAAATAAAAAAAATTAATCCTTTACAAGCTAGCATTCATTCATTCATGTGTGCCAGTACAATATTACAACAACATCATATAGTTTATCCCTAAGGACTTGATCAATTGTTGTTGTTATTTTTTTCCATTGTATACAAGGCCAGATGAAAGTATCGATCACACGCAAAGGCTCTTAATTGCTTTTTAATTCTTATTGTGCACGCACAATTTAACAATGCCATTGCTTGATGGATTAGAGAAAGCTACCAGAAAATTCAACTCATTTAGAAAGAATATATTTATTTTATCTTCATGGCAAAAATTCACTCTAGGGAACGTTTCAAGGCTATAATTATCAAATTGGCTCACAATGGTTATATATGTATAAATATTTGGTATCTATTTTGGCATGTATTTCTAGGAGTTCCCTATAAATGCTGCACATAAGATGACAAGCGTGTGGTAATTTAATTTGCTGGAAGATTTGAGCAGTTACATAAGGTGTGCAAGTTTTATTTGATTACTTATAACATATGAGCTGTCATTGCATTACTTCACAGTTCTGGCAGTGAAATGTCAGCTGGTACATGAGTTTATGACTGGGACCGGATCAGACTTCTTGCGCTTATGAGGTTTATGGTTGCTTGGAAACAAGGTTGATAGAAACAAGTGTCAGAGAGATTAAAAATTCTGTCACATCTTCAGTCGCCATCCACGCAGAGCAGAATGATTTGTTAGAGAAGCATTGTTGTAGCATGCTGGGAGATTCTCCCTTAATTAGAAGTACGCTTTTGTCTCTTTTGTGTTAGACAGATACATCAGTGGACCTCCATTCTTTGTCTATTCTAACTATTTTGAAACCGTAACGTGTCAAGCTACAAGCTACACATGATTTGAAGTATTCAAACTACAATCAAGCGTCTATATTGAAAAAGCAGCTAGCTAGTGATGATTGTTTCTTGAAATGTAGTAATTTTGTCGCACATAATGATGTTGGTTCAGCAATACACAACTGTCGTTAATGACGTCAGGTGTTGAACAACACCATTTACATGCTCGTTCATTTATATTTTCACCTTTATATGCAGTTTCTCCAAGTAATTTCTCTGTGATGCTGCTGTAAATAACAAACATCATCTAAAGTTTACTCTGTTATTTTTGGTCTCCATCAAATCTGCTTTATTTCTAGATGTTTGATTCCATCATGGGTTCCCTGTGCATCAAACTCTGCGGTACCCTAGGGGTAGAAAGCATACTTACTGTACATGCACACTCTTCAAATACAGTGCTTTCATTCTGTTGACACTGAAAGATGTAGAAATTCTACGCATGAAATGAAAGATATAGATTGTACTGCATGTCAGCTTGCTCAAGATCATGATCTGTTTAAGTCACATGTCATTCTAACGAGAAATGATGCTTCTAATCACACTGTAGTTTCAGCCACACAACTTAGCGATGCTGTTTGTCTATGTTGGTTTGAACTCTGGTTTTGGGAAACACTGATTCGTTGAACCAAACTTGTGGTGACAGCGGAGGTCCATCTGCAGATGCATTTAATAAATTCCTAGAAAGACACCTGATGATTGCATGAATCTTTACAATCGTAACATTTTGATAATGACAGAACTTGTGAAGCTGGCTAATGATATCTCAATCTAACTTCCCAAAAGCTACATATGAACAACTTTCAGCATTTTATTCTGTAAAATGGCAAAAGACTATGTTGTTGACAGTACAGTGGAAGAAATAATCACTCCACAAGTGAGACAAAACAGCACAGTGTTGAACAGATTATCTGCGAGAAACCCGTTTTCAGGCATCAAATAAAAACACATGACGTTATATTTACAGGTACTGTATTTGTAATAATACACATTATCAGTGTTGGGTAAATTACTATAAAAATGAATTAATTACTAGCTACTAATGACATCTTTAACACTGTAATTAGATTACACTCTCTCTAAAAAGTATTGCATTACTATCTATATCATTCTATATAAAACCCATATTAACCTCGACCAGTTGAGCAATTCAAGGATAGACATGCAACTGCTCTTCTAATTATTTCAGATCAATAATATAAAATTGCATAAATTATTCTAGAACTGACCAACGTATTTAAAGGGAGAAGGTTACATTAAAAACATTGTTTTACATAGTATTGCTCTATAGTCTGAACAGTATATAATGCAATTACATTTGTAATTAATTTGGGTAACACTTTATGGTAACACTTTATTTTAAGGTGTCATGTTACATAGTAATTACCTAATTAAGTACTTAGTAGTAGCCGTTGTTCTTACATGAAATAAAATGTACATATCATGAAACTAAGTTATGGAACAGCCTGTACTTACAGTTTGTAATTATGTAGATGTAATAGACAGCTGTTACACATATGTTACAGACCGAGTCTGTTACACAGCTACTTGTACACTTAAGTACAATCTTGATGCACTTTATTTTAAGTAGCTTATGCCTGTGTAATATTCTGTAATTTTAGAAAGGTATTACATGTATTTAAGCTGTGTACTGGTGGGTTAAATCAAACTAAGGTGCAGCTGGATAAGGTGGACAGTATAGATACACATGAAGTGCACTTAAGTACAATCTTGATACACTTTATTTTAAGTAGCTTATGGATATACTGTGTACATTACATTTATAATAGCATGCCTGTAATATTCTGTATAAAAGTATTGCATGTATTTAAGCTGTGTACTGGTGGGTTAAATCAAACAAGGTGCATGTAAGGTGGCAATCTTAAGTTGGTAGCTTACATAATTTATAATCACGTAGTATAAAGTCTGCAACACATATGTAACAATCTTTTGGTTACATAAGTAGCTGTGTAACAGACTCGTTCTGTATCATATGTGTAACAGTAGCTGTCTATTACATCTACATAATTACAAACTGTAATTACAAGTTTCATAACTTAGTTACATGGTAAGTACATTTTGTTTCTTGTAAGTACAACAGCTAGTACTAAGTACTTAACTAGGTAATTACTCTGTATTATGGACACCTTAAAATAAAATGTTACCTTAATTTGTAATTGTAATTAAATTACAGAACAATTAAGAGTAATCCCTTACTTTACTTTTTCAAGGGGAAGTAATCCAGTTACAGTAATGAATTACTTAGCAATGCATTAGACTCGACACTGCACATTATATACACTGATCACCAACATTAAAGCCACCTGCCTAATATTGTGCAGACTCCTCTCGTACTGCTAGAACAGCTGTGATGTGCCGAGGCTTTGGACTCCACAAGACCTCTGAACGTGTCCTGTGGTTTCTGGCATCAAGACATTAGCAGCAGATCTTTTAATTCATGCAAGCTGCGAGGTCGGGCCTCCATGGGTCAGATTTGTTGGTCCAGCACATCCCAGATTGAGATCTGGGAAATCTGGAGGACAAAGCCATACCTTGAACTCTTGTCATGTTCCTCACACCATTCCTGAACAATTTCTTTGCAGTGTGGCAGGTGCATTATCGTGCTGAAAGAGGCAATAAATTGACAGCATCCATCACTCTTAACTTTCTCCGCTGTATGGAAGAACCCAGACAAACTCCAAAACATTTTGAAGAAATAAATGTCATACAGGTTTGGTGTAACGACACGAGGGAGTAAATAATGACTTTTGGTGAACTGATAATTCAAACATTCAGCTGAATGTACTAACATGACATATTCAGATATATGAAATATGCAGCAGACTTTTGTATATCAAATATTCCACTAACATGAAGTATATGTTTTCCCTCTCTCCATGATTTTTTCTTCTTCTCTGTGTTTTATTCAAATATTTGAATTTAGACAGCCGTTCTCAGAGAACAGAAGTCAGGGGAATGAGACCTGTGTTTGCAGACACAGCAGACTGGAGACGTATGGGACGTTGTCCAGAATTAAATATGCTCTCTGCTGGAAGACAGAAGGAATGCTCTAATACAGACAGATCTGCTGAAATGTTGCCTCTTTGCTTTTCACTGGTGTCTTATAAAATCTTGTTCTGTCACAAGAGGAAGGCGACATGTTGAATAGTCTCAGATGGACAGCCACTGGGGTTCCATTCACACAACACAAACTAACTAGGGATGCACAATATCACTTTTTCCAGCACTCGTCCGATACCGATACTTTTATTTTTGGTACTTGCCGATACCGAGTACCGATACTGGTATTTTCATTGTATTTGTAATTTTTTTAAATATTGGGTACAGAAACAAAAAAAATATGTATAATGTTAGTTGGTTAACTTCTTTTATCAAATAGATATATCCTTCAGTTATTTCCACACTTAATTATGCACATTAAAATGTATTTTACAAGTTTTAGTTACTTTCGCTGTAATTTGTTTTTGCTCTATGGTACATTATCTTTAATTTAATAGCATTAGAGCTGCTCCACAGTGGCTCAGTACTGTAATCATGCGTTTTGCTGTAATAATGCAGGGAATCACTTGTTATAAATCTTTCAGAAATATAAGTAGCATCTGAAACGTGCTGCGATTTATATTCCAAAGCGATTTATATAATCCAGAAACACTCATGAAGCATGCAAAACATGCGCAATGCGCGCACGTATTAGAGAGGGACAAGTACAGTATGGCTTAGCGCATTTACACTGGCTGATAGTTTCACTTTCGCCATAAAGTCGTGTATGCTTAAGGTTGAAAGTAAATGTTGTTTATAGTGAATGCCCCTATAGATGTTGTTTTATATTTATGATTTAGTTTTAATCCAAATAATGCATGTGCTAAGTGAGCGAACATCAAAGATCACACAACAAAAGTGCGCTCTCTCTCTCTCTCTCTTTCTCACTTGTGCATTGTTTTACTTGTTTTTTGAGATATCCAGCCAAACTACAAACTTTCCAGTGATGTCTGTGAGAAAGGGATATTAACTCGACAAGCTCGTGCATTTGTGCCGCCGCGCGCTCAATCCACTCAGCGTGCTTGGCTTACATTACATTACACTTGCATTTAGCAGATGCTTTTATCCAAAGCGACTTACATGGCATTCAAGTTACAGTTTTACATTTTATCAGCTCTTGCTTTCCCTGGGAATCGAACCCATGATCTTGGCGTTGCTAGCGCCATGCTCTACCATTTGAGCTACAGGAGCTATAGGCTTATCAGCTATACAGGCGTTAATACTGAATGTTTAACATTATATGAATTGCTTACATATAGACATCCTTAATATTTGATAACTCCATCCTGCTGTCTGTTGTTCTGTTGTCAGTATTTCTTTGTCTGAATACGGCACTTATCACATGCTGTGTGGTATCGGCGCTTAGTATCGGGGCATTTTAACGAGTACGAGTACAGGAGCACAGTATCAGTATCGGTATCGGCACATCCCTAAAACTAACAAAAGGTACACTATTTGGTCATAAGTCTTGACAAGTCATTTTGGTTGTAGATATAATTCTTGTTCATAAATTAAAATGCATTAACACAATCATATTATGCTCTGCAAAGTGAACTTACAACCGTATTTTGCAGCTGTGTGAAAGTTGTCTCGGAGATTTCTGTCCTCTGGCCCATCACTGATTTCTTCTCCAGTATTTCTTGTCCTGAACTCTCTCCTTCACTCTCTATCTATTGCTTTCCTGTCTTCCTCTGCCTGTCTTCCTGTCTTCCACACCCTGCTGTTTCTCTCATCACTTCCTCTGCTTCTGTCTTCCTCTCTCTCTTCATCATTCCTCCAGTTCCGGTCTCAAGAGCTCTTTGATCAGCAGCATCTGAAAGCACTCATGGATTTTCAGCTGTGAAATTAAGCCGCCTTCCAAACCATGTCCAGGGTTTTAATTAAAGATTTAAAATGACTGCTTTTTTTTTTTACTCCACGTCATTTGCAGGAATCATTGAAATGGCTCTCACACTTTCAAAAACTTTGACTTCATTTTACAGAGTAGAGTCACAAAACAATGTAACAAAGAAAGAAAATCCTTTTCATTATCCTTTTCAAGGGAAGCATCATATTGTGTTGTTTATAATGCGTCAAGAATCATCAATACACTGTAATTTAGGTTTGACGACTGTCAAGCAAGCTTATTATTTGCCTACAATTATTTAAATATTGTGCTATGTCTTTCTTTCTTTTCTTATCAGATTAAATAATTGCATTGTAAGAGTTGTCACACTGAAAATCCAGTTTAAGATGGTAACTGTGTTTTCTAACATGGTACAGTAGAAGATTTCTAGCTGGTTGACCAAAAAACAGCTTGACCACCTTGAGTTGGCATGACCAACTTGTGGCTGGTTTGTTGCTTGTCCACAATGCCAAAATACCAGCAAATACCAAAATATCAGCTAATAACCTTTTTTAGACTAGCTGATAATTTTGGACCAACTAGAAATCAGCCATCATGTCTTAAATTGCCACAGATACCAGTTTAGTCCTAATCTTTTAGCAGGAAAAGAAAATGTGGATCCAAACTGGGGTGCGTTTCCCAAAAACAACTATGGTCACAAGTTCCGTCGTTACCAATAGAGTTCAATGGAGCTTACGACCATAGTTAGCTAACGATGCTTTTGGGAAACGCACCCCAGATTGGCTAATGTGATTTAGCCTTTGAAACCACCTGGCTGTGGGTTTCTCTTTACACTCCCCAGTGGACGAGTATATTGTAAACATGAATTGCACTAGCAATTTATTTATTATTTAACGGGGGAAAATACAGAATTGCACAATATTGATCAGCAGATGTTCTCTCTGTCTCTGTATATGCTGATATCTGATAGCTAATTTGCAGCACTTGTCCCTGATTAAGCTTTTACTAAGAGCCTAAGAAATACAACATCATTACACAATCTGAAATTTGTTGAAATTGTACTCCCTTGTCTGGAAATGATGACTGGTCAAAGGCTGTTCTGTGTCTCGGTAGACTACAATTATGACTTCTTGCACTTCTTTAGTAATTGCCCAAGATTACGCTAAAATTAATTTTCCTTTAACTCTGGGAAAACATATAGCTTGTATTTATCAGAAAGCATAACAACATGATATGCCATGACCATTGCAAGGGACATACTTTGTTTTGTTTGTCTTCATCTTCATGTTCTTAAAAGGTACAGTGCCAGTTCTCTAGTACATACAGTCTGGACATACAGTACTTGTCATTTTCATGATGACTCCTCTCTCTTGGCCTCACGGGACGGTAAAGTGCCAATTGGAAACACACTTCAGACTCTCAGCAGAAACAGACCAACAAGTATTTTGCTTCTACAGTTTGTTTGCTGTATAGTTTGTAAGTAAGCATATTCCAGCTCTGGGTTAGAGTTGAGCAATAGGCCTGTTAAGATTGGATGTGAAAATTCACATTTAATTGGCTAATAATAAAAGAATGTCCTTATTATTATTATTTTTTCCCTTCATGTATCCACACACAAATTCAAGGTAATCAACAAGTATGTGATGATTTCAAATCAGCTCATAAATAAGCAGTAAGTAAAGTAAAACTATACAGCTGTAGATTTAACATGTTAATTTAATACTTTGTTGTTAAAAATAACACATTATAAATGTTTAAAGCATTTAACAGACTTGCCCTGTCCCCAGACCTGTGTATATGCCCCTATAGGTCAAGATATTGGGGCAAAAATTTGTTTATTGCATTTTCACAAGCAACACAAGCAATGAGTGCAATATCACACAAGTGCGGTTTTTGTCCCGAATAGCACAAGTGCAAATACGATATTGATTTTATACAACAATTCAATAAGTAAGAGCTTAAAATTTTGTTGCATTTGTGGCATAATATTGTCTGTTTTTGCTCAATTTTACTTAATCTATACAGCCACAGCATAACTGTTGTGCATCTCCAAGCAACACACAATTTATGAATGAATTTTGAACGAAGCGTCTTTGAAAAAATCGGGTGAATTAATGATTCAATGGCCCATTCATAAAGAGAGCCATTTACTGTACTTCATTCCTGAATGAATCAGTATTTTGAACAAATCAAATGAATGAATGACTCAATGACTTACTCATTAAGACATGTACCGCTACCTACTAGCAGTTTTAGTTTCCTATTTAGAGTATCATTTCATTATGTGATGCTTTTCTCATTTAACACAATAATGGCTTTAAATAATCTATTTGAGGGTAATTTCTCAGATGAATTTGATGTGTGATTATTAGCGATTAATTAACTGGTACATCATGTAATTAAATTATTTATAATCATTTGACAGCCTTAGTAAAAACATATAAACGTGTGCACACGTATGTGTATTTGTGATTAACAGATTTGTGAATTGCATTTTGATTTTGGTTACACATTTTGTTACAATTTCATAAATCAAAGTGACAATATTGCTTGGCAGCCACACCAACACTGTCTGCAACAGTGTATACAATATACTTTTGTTCTTGGTGTTGAATTTTTTATATAGCCTGCGAGAAGGTGTAGCAGAATCATTTTCTGTCACATCATTTCTGCCTAGCTCTAGGATGCAGATTGTATTCAGGGCATGTTAGACGGCTCCATTAGAGAGCACATTAGTATTCAGCCACATGTGGAGAGAGTAGGTTTGATTTTGCTTTTGGAATGCAAAGTGGTGCTATGAAGACCCAAAGTCGAGGGTCTTGCTGGGAAAGCGAGTTTCATCCCTTTGGGACATTGGTAATAAGCACATGCTGAATCATATTGTCTTAGCTGTTGCACATGTGCTACCAACTGGAGGCAGATGCCTCAGTCACTTAATGACAAAACACTAACACTCTAACAAGAGTTTATGAGGCCTTATTACCAAATGATTCAGCCGCTGCTTGTCAGTCAATTAGCTCTAAGCGCTTCCACCATCCAGGCGGAGGGGTGCAGAAATAAGCTCCAGAAACGGCGTGTCATTTGGCAGTGCGCTGCCTGCGTTTTGCTGACAGTGAAAGATGAGTACAATGTGCAGCCATCAGCAGCTCGTAGGCTTGTTTGTTTGTCACGAGGGCAACTGATTGACAGCATATTGACAGCATATTGTGTCGTGCTTCTCGTTATACTATGCTAATCTCCCACCTGTCTGCTGGATTGCATGCACTAATGGCACAATGTGTTGTAGCATCAGAGTTGGGTGGATTACTTACAAATTGCAATCCGTTACTGATTACAGATTGCATGATGAAAACTGTAGTTAGTAACGTAATCTAGGTTACTCATTTTAGGTAATGTAATCCGGC